>JAAXNX010001832.1:0-15891 GCA_036491905.1 Folsomia manolachei | reverse complement strand
ACATATATTAAATTTAATATTAAAACAAAAATGGCTGGCTTGAAAGTTGCTGAACAAAGCTGTCCTTGCCCCATGGCGAGTAAGATGACTCAGCGTAGGAATTGAAGTTCTGAGAATTGCTTAATCTTGCTCTTTTACTGGCTCGAGTTCGGGACTGTCCCCGTTTTTATTGTTTTTTTTCACGTGTCAGACAATTGTAATAATTTTGAAATTTTTATGGGGTATGATTTTTTATTGGTGAGCGTAACAAAGTTCGGCGAGTGTACTAAATACGATTTTAGTCATGAAAAGTTTTATTTTAGACTTTTGTAAAAATGTGTTTCCTAGTTTTTTTCAAAAAAGTTTTAAAATTTTCTGAAACGTGCAAAAAAAACAATAAAAAGGGGGTGGCAACGCCTAATCGCACCTTTTATTTTTTAGAGACTCGCCTAAGATTTTGTTTTTCAAACATTTTTTTAACCCATGAAAACTCTTAAAATTCCAGTAAACCCTTGAAATCCCCATAAAATCCACTAAATCCGATTAAAACTCATCAAAAAGATGAGTAATTGAAAGTAACCATTGAATTGAGCAGTTGGTTACATTTAAACGCCTCAGTACTTTTATCAATATTTTGGCCGACACGATTTTAGCACTTTTTATCACCAAGTGAGCCTAGCTACATTTTTAGGTATTTTCAAATTTTAATAAATTTTTTTTGTAAATTACTCTTACATTTTGTCCAAGAAAAACTGCCGGTCTTTGCTCCCAAGGCAAATGGAGTCAAGGCGCTTCGCTTCTTTTAAAAGGTAGGGAAACATGGAGGAAGAAGAAAGAAAGCGAAGCGCCTTGACTACATATACCTTGCTTTGCTCCATCCCCATCATTTTAATTGATATTGATATTGCTATCCAAGCTTTGCATAGTTGTGTTGGGATGGCAAATTTTGGACATTTGTCATATTCATACCAGATAGAAAAGTTGACTATTCCAGATTTCGTCTCTCATGAGTATTAAATCAGTGAGTTATGTCCTAAAATCGTTTCTTGTGTGGGAACAGGAAGGATTTTAGACATTTTTAGATGAAGTATCAATCCAAATAAAATTCCTTGCAACCTGCCGTGGAATTTTACCCTAAACCAACCAGAAAGAACTTTACATGGAACCCACCTTCTTTCGGTACGAAACCAAATTGAAGGGAGAACTAAACTGGAAGACTTAAATTAATGCCTAGACACGTCGTCATAAATTAAAAGAAAATTTCCCACCAACTTTTCACCACATTACAAGTTAATTCCATGCATCGGATTAGAACCACGCATTGCACACCACGACTGCATCCTACCAGGATATCTTAACTACAGGTGATGTGAATTGTTATTTTCAAACATCTCGTTGACGTAGAAGATGGAAAGTCAACCATTTCAATGAAGGCAGTCAATAGAATGGTGAACCAACGCAAGCATTTCATTAAGCTAACGACAACCACAAAGTTCCCAACCTAAAAATGAATCTTTATGAGCTTTCCAATTCTTTTGACTACCGCAAAACAAACCAAAATTGATTACCAATTGGTAGCACTGCATAGTTAAATGAGAGAGATTTATGGAGATTCAAAAATAAAAATAACAGATATTTATAAATTTTACATATTCGTGAGAGGGGCTTGGCATATTGGTTTATTCAGCATTTCTCCTTGCACAAATGCTCATACGATACTAATAATCTTACACCACAAACTAACCACCTCAAAATTAGTGTCATCATAATGTTTTACAGAAAGTCAGCAACTTGACTTCAATTGTAACCTTCATCAAATGTGAAGGGGAAAATGTCATTTAACAATTCTACCAAAATACCAAAATAAAATAAAAGTGAAATGGTTGATTAAAAAATATATTTACGATTTTGAGAATAAAAGTTTGCCAAGTTTCTAACATGAATTTATCATTCTTGAGTTATCACCTATGGGAAAATAAATGCAGAATATTTGGTATCCAATATCAATCATTGACTACTGCTTTCCAACGCCTACCACTGGGAATCGGAAAGCTCAAAGCTCTAGAAAAAAGGAACAAAACCTTGATTCTTCTCTTTGTTTAGTATTTACTTCATTAGAAAAATTTGTCATCTTCTCAAAGCCAGTCGATGTTTGGAGAAGGATGATCTCATTTCATTACCACGATCTGGTTGGGTGTGAACTCACGACATTGCAACAAAGAAAAAACAGCAATAGGAACCGGGGCGAAATAAATGTTGAAAGGAAATGAATCCCACTGATCTCATTGTCTCAGATTCCTCTACCCTGTGAACTACAGGGAGCTAAAAAAAAGCTCTGAACTTGACGCCCTGTAATTTATCTGTTTCGAAATTTGGGTGAAATTGTCAACATCTCAAATGCTTCACCGACTACCGACAAATGAAGCAAAATGTATCAGACAATCTCAGCAGAAGCCCATTGTTGACTTGCCCCTGAATGGGCGTAGTGTAAAATTTCTATGAATATTTCAAAGAAAGCTTGGAGATCAATGTTGGGAGGACACTAAGCAAAAATTATATTGTTTGTGCATCTAACTGTGCCTGTTTATTTATATTTATTTATAGTGACTCGTGACCTGCCACTCCAACTCCGGACAAAAGAAATAAATAATGGGCAGAATTCATTTCTTCAATCAAACACTTTGTTTAAAAACTAATCAGCCGATTTATTGTCTGATAAGATGTATGTGTCTTGCTAACTATACTCAATTATCATTTGCAAATACCAAATGAAAACTTAAATGCCGCAGCTTTTCGCTGGGAAAGTAAATCTCATTTACTTAAATGTTTTTCGAATGTATATGAATTGAAATGAAATACATTTTAACTTTTTGTTATGTGCAATTTGCATGTATGCCGAATCTGTATATAGTGGGTCGATTAATGTTGTGCATACTGCATGTACTTGAAACTACATGATTTTTTGGAGTAGCTCAAAATTGCAGATATGAAATTGTTAAGCTAAATACGAACATAAACGTCCTGATCTTGTTCATTTTTGCAGCATCATCGTAATTGTCGTAGTCACCTCGAAATTCAAGACAGGTCTAGCTACAACTTACAAACTACATGCAATAGTATAGAATCAACTAAACTATGGGTTGCATGATCACCGCTAAATCATTCATCTGTGTCATTCATTATTCTTCATTATCAACCAACACTTTACAAGATAAAATAAAATGCACCACAAAGTATGTAAAATGCACCAAGTAACTACGAGCCCACAAACAAAACCAAAGCAAACCCAAGATGGCCCTCAATTGTTAGAAAGGATTGGAAAATTATCCTAATTTTTTCAATCCGTCCATCATGTATTTTGCATTATACACTGTAACCACGTCAAATTTATACTTTCCTTAACAAGTCTTTGTTTGGTTGCACTGCACTTGTGACCCAGTAAATATACATAAGTGAACTAAGAGTGTTGCTAAAATCTAACCCAACTCTGGTGCAAAACCTTTCCTAGATTCATGTCCCACACTGAACTGAAAACTGAGCTAATATCAAAGATTAATGTGCATCATTATTTAGAAAAATTCTGCATTTTCCTTCATGGGAAAATTACAGAGCAATTCATCACATCACATCCGACATTGCCTTAACCATTGCAAATTTGAAAATAATCTTTGTCTTCCATCTTGAAATTCGTCAACAATGAGCGAGAGATCAAACTAGCCTTAAATCACTTCCTAGCTTCCATCAGCAAGTATNAGATCAAACTAGCCTTAAATCACTTCCTAGCTTCCATCAGCAAGTATTGCACATACAGATAAGATAAAAGTAAATTTATAATTTATATTCTATCCACCAAACCACAAGACCTGGCTGCAAATTCATTCATTCCGTGTCAAATGGACACTTATTCTTTCGATGCATTACAATTTTTTTTGTTCATGCCTTTACCTATAAGATTTCTTAAATTCGAGCTAAGGGAAGTAGCGTACTACACAATTCAATATTCTGTAAGCTGTCCGGCCCAAGTAACCTGCTACAGGTTCAAGTTGAAATTATTTAAATAAAACAGGTTGGTTCTGATTTGGGTGTCTAACAAATATTGAATTGGTTCACGTTTGTTACTTGGTTGACTGCACTAGTAACGCACCATCTTTCTAATCTTTCACCAATTCAAACTCGTGCAAATGTGAGATTATTTTCTTGTTTGTTGTAGTAAACAGGAGCAACAATACCAGTCTGTAATTGATATCTACCTGCATGTTCACCAAAAATCTCTGCAAGGTGTTATAGACGAAAGGACATTTTGCATGCATGAATGAACCAAATCATGATCATGGTGGTGATAGATAATGGTTCCTCAGTTTTACCAAACGCGGCACAATACATGCAGAATATACAAGGAGAATAAAAAAGTAGAGCACAGAGAACTCATGAAATCTTTTTAGGACCGGTAATAATGATCTGCTTCATAAATTAACTCAACAGACCAGTCTGAAAAGTTTGCAGTTGCTTTCCTGCTATGACTGGTTTTGGTTTTGAAGTGACAGTTGGTCTTCGGTTGTGGGGATGATGATGATTTGATTATTGTGATGGTAGTGGACTAAGCGAAAATAAGTTGTAAACCAGAAGCAATACATCAACCAGACTACAAGACAATCTTTTGTTTCTTCTACTTTGGAAAGAGTTTTAAATATGGTTAAAATTTTCACTGATTTAATCGACGATGGTTTCTAGTTAAAGAAACAAATAAAATAGTAATCAATATTTACTCATAAATGGTCAGCCAGTTAGAAAAAGTGGAACCATTAATATATTCTTATTGATGTTTGTGAATTGTTTGTTTACTTATATGGTCATAAAAAGAATTTTAAAATTGCGAAAGGTTAAAAAGTATCAATTTGTTTTCTTGTATTTTTAATATCTTTCGTGTAATAGAAGCTTCAAAAAGATCATTGAGTATGGTAAAAGATAACATTAATATGTTTATTTCTAAGTATCCCCTCGAAGCCATTTAATGAAACAGTTACTTTGATATTTTGTGTTTTCTTGAACTACAAATTCCAAAACCATTTTCAGTAAAACTCATCAAAAATCAAATTCCAAAATTCAGCATAACGGATTGTGATAGTTGAAACCTTTTTTTGCACTTGTAACTAACTGCAATTAAGGTCAACACATTTCTTTATTTTTTGTCCTGTACAGGACTCATTGTCAGTAGCGCCGTTGTTTACACTTCAGTCTGTATAATAACAATTTCTCAACTCTTTTCCCAGTCATTAAATTTGAAACTAGTCAGTATTGCATCCACAGACAAATTGAATAAATAAACATCAAGCTGGGCAAAACCTGAGTAGAAACTAGAAAAACTGAAGAGATTCTTTACGACCCATCTACTCCATACGCCACCAGGTCGATTTACCTTCAAAATTAAATTTCGCATGCAATATGCTCTTGCTTGGAAAGTTCGGTACCTTACAGAAAATAATTTGACAATTACATTACGATAGATAGGATCGAAGTAATTGCGGTTTTTACATTTGACTTTTGCCATTTTTCCGACCGAGTTAAACAAATACGTGCGGCAGGAGGGCACGGATCTAACGGTTCTCGTATATTCCATTTTACATTTACAACTCGTTCAAGACTGACAAGGTTTCATCCGCCGCTATTATCCATTGAATTTTCTTATTATCCTATAAAATCATATTCATTCATTCCCATTCATTTGAGGCAGAGGAAAAGTTGTCCTATGTGTGCAGTACTCGTGAATAAAGGTAGAGATAGGCGCGTCGGAAATGCGTACGGATCGTGACTCAGTTGGCTGATTCGGTCAATTGTTAATTGTCTGTGTTCTAAGAAACTTTTTTTGAATGGGAGAAGATCACGACACATAACGGGCGTATCAACTCTCCTACACTTGCTAGTGATACTCAGGACTAGAACAGTCAGTCAAGATTTTGCCGAAATATATGTCAATCCAAAATCCAATCGATATCTAATGTAGGCATTGAACTCAATTTTTGCAATAACCGCGTGTAAATTATAGCATGATTTGCACAAATATGTTTGGTCTATACATTAATTACAGGTAATTTCAATTCGTGCAATTCAACAGTAATTGCTTAAATATTTATTTAATGTGCATACCATAGTTCAGTGTAGGGCGTCATCACAAAAATAAAAAATCTCAAGGTTCCTACAAGTCTATGATGGATTTAGAGTGATATGGAAATGTTAAAAAAAACCGCAATCAACCCTTGAAGTACGTACGTACAGAACATTAATCTCTTTTCAACACTAATCTGCAAATCTTTTTAATAAAAACCTTCACACTGCAGAATTGATAATCGACTGTGAATGGGTGGATTGTGCATGTTCTCACATTCATCATCCTTTCAATACGATCCTTTTGTGAAAAATACTACAGAATTTCCGTCGTCGTTCTATAAATATACAATTTTATATCTTTGAATCTTTTAAAGGAATTCTTTTTCTGCAATGATTTGGTTGAAAGTGGTATTTCGAAAGTTATTCTGCGAAGCAAAGTGAATATCTATCACTTTGACCATTTGTTGACAAATCTTTGTTGGTATTCTTTATTCGAGTCTAAATAACACTTGTTGAATCAAAAAATTCAATGAAACGAGGAAATTAATTTATAAAGTTGAAAGAAATTCTAGCTTCTATAAGCAAGATATTTTGGTTGTCTTAACCTGTGATACTTAAAATCAGACGAATGTCTAATTCCCTTAGGTATTTCACAAATATTTGAACTAAATATTTCATAGTTATCAGAGATTGACATTCTTACCTCTTGATAATTGACTCTGTTCAAGAACCTTTCTTGTTATTCAATTTTAGCTTCTGCTACAAAATTCCAATCCATTTTTCTGACACAAGGTTTATCCGCTTGACTCTTGAATGGTCCAAGAAGGTTGAAAAGTTGCTCAGGTATTAATCCCAAAATCTTTATTACATTATAAAATCTAATACAGCGTTAAGTTTATTACACTCTTAATTCAAGTCAACGTCACATAATCATCATTTCTGTTTTTCTTCGACTTGGTCACAGTCGGCTAATTCACTTAACTCTGAAATCCTTTGTTTTCATAAAAACAATAAAAGTGTGTAATCTCTTTAGCCCTCAGTCGGCATCTACCCAGACACTTCAATTTTATTTTACACTTTTAAATTACTTTGTGACTATCACCACGTCACATCCCAAGATTTGCGGTTTATTACATTTCATAATTCGCGAGGTTAATATTCTTTGGAATAAAGTTATTCAATAAATTTAGAGACATTATTCAAAATCAAACATCAAACTCAGTGCATTTCGTGAAAAAGTGAGAAGCACGTGCATTTGGCTATCCTTGCGGTGTTTCATGGCCCGTTATGGATTTTAAGTAGGAACGGCATCATTCCTATGCGAAAATTACACTTTTTTGCATTACCGGAATCCGGATGAAATGAAATCTTAGTCACTTGTTGATCACGAGTATTCACCAAGTCTGCTTACAATGCAAGCGAAAACACTGGACATGAACAGGGGTAAATATGCAAATATTTTATTTTACGACCACAAGTCACAGGTTTTGCAAGATTGTTGAAAAATGAACACGAAGATTCCCGTTTTATTTTATTGCTGGTGTCTATGGGTTGTAGGTTTTAGCAAAAAAAATGTTGACACAAGTTTTGTAGCTTCTTGCCTGACACATTTAATTTTTCAAGAAGCCAGCTTCATAGTAACACTATCTGAATATAGTTATGAGACTAATATTTCTTGTGCTCAATTTAAATTTACTTTTTGCTCAAAAATATTCACACACGACACAAGAAGAAGAGTGTCACAAAGTGGGATGCACTCTTGTAAAAAGGAACTTTGTCTGGGAGAGTCCTTAACGATTCTCCTGACACTGCCTACTTGTCAAAAAATTCATCTATTGTGGAGTTCACATCACAATAACAAACTTCACTGTTTTCATGCATACGCTCAGTTCAAGGGAAGACAAAGTCACCACTTTTTTCACACACTCTGAAAAACCACTCGTTCTTAACTCTGCAGAACGGACATCCAGGTAAGAGGATTGGCCAATACAACTGGGCACAGTGACCTAGTAAAGATGTTCATGCATTTCCTCTTCTGAATATTGTACTGATGAACTGAACGAAAGGGTTTGCTTGGCTTGTAGAGTGTTGTTGGAAATTTCCTTTCTTTCCAAGGGAGAGAAGTAAGTGCAATATTCATCCACTATCCATCAGTTTGCATGCACATAAGTGGATTTGGATGGATAGAAGATGGAATGACAAAAACAATTTTAAGTGCGATCAGTCCCGTTACGATTCTTCGCTCGTTCTTAAACTTATACCTGTTCAACCGAGGTAGTAACTTTTAGCGTGTTGTGCACCACAACACCGGTGAGTTCGGCTCCATTCTACTTACTTCCACCCTCAATTTTCAGGTTGATTAGAATTTTTATTGCTTTACTATGAAAATTATGACTTTTGTTGCAAAATCTTGGCGTAACTGCTTCTTCCTTTATATGGTTCAATAGAGTTAGGGGTTAAACTGTTTTTTGGCAAAATATGCCGGGTAGTTAGTTATTCTCGCTGAACTTTATTTGTATTTATTTGTACACTGCTACATAAAAAAAAAAGTCTCACTTCCAAAAATTCTAGTACAAAGCGGAAGTGTCGGAACTTGTTAAAGGCTGTCCAGGTGATTCCAATATTAAGGAAACATTGCACTATTGACCAAAGATAGATTCTTCAGGCAGCATGACCAAGAAGTAACTGAAGACTTGTGCCTAGAAATTATTATTTTGGCTCTGCAGATAGTTTTGTATGGCCTACCTAGATATTTACCAACCTACCTGTCTCAACTATCTCTTCTCTGCCTTTCTAGCACATTTTACACTCATCTCAGTAACTCCTTCACTCCTTAAACTTGGCTGTACATAAGAAATTTGTGTGGCACCCTTTACCTAAGCCATTCACTAAATTCAATTCGACTTGGGCTCAGTCTCACCCATACCTGTCTGTCTGTCCTTATTCATATCCTGCTTTTCCTCATTCTACCACAGATACAATACCACTACCTGTGCAATCTTCATGTAGTTTAACTTTCCTAGATGTGTCAGCAGGCAGTGGGCAAACTTCATATGAAACCCAACCAGTAACTAATGAAATGAAATGAAGTTCAGCCCCAAGCAGATTATTGAAGCACCTTTTGTGAGTCTTCTTCCCAGAAAAATAAGCACAACACTACACACAGCGTAACGTCTGATATGATAGCATTCGACACTTTAATATTTATTATTTTAAATGGCAGTACACATTTGAACCCTTTTCTATACGTTCCTTCCCTCATTATCCATCTCTAATGGATTATAAAATCATTATTTATGAAGACAGTAAGGAAGTATTTTGGTGAGAATGAATGGTTTATTGTATATGAGTAAAATTTCGTTGATGACATAAAATATACTAACTGATTACAAATTGATTATTTCCATTAAATTATGCAACAATCTAAAATAGTACATTTTCATACATGAGTACAGATAACTTATCGCTAATCAAGTAAAAGTGGAGGAATTCTCACGGTCTAGATGTGAGTGGAGAGAATTTGATGGTTGGATTGCGTATGTTTATGTACAACCATTTCTGGAGGGATTGTATTGTGTCATCATGATGTGATCTACGATGATTATAATCCAACCAGGAAATGCATTTTCAGTTAACGATCGAGAACTGGCACTGTAATAATACAAGGTTCGGTAAAGACTCAGCCCTTTTTACTCACAGGAAATGGTGGGATTAATGCAATGGCTTCTTGAGACCGAGGTAAAAAACTATTTGTAACGTAGTTGGTTGCTGGCGATGTAAAGCATCACGGTTTGGCACCATATGGTACAGAGAGAACTCTTCCACGAAATTACTATAAAAATACGACTTCCCACGGAAAAGTCTCTTCCAACGTCCTCAACCTTGTCCTTTTAACCCTTGGTTTTAGCAGGTGCAATCCCAGGAAAAGTTCAACTTAATGTTTCCGGAACCTTTTCTCGAGTCCAGTACTATAGTTCAAAATTTAAACAAAATGCATTAGCTCTAATTCTGCTTTGCCACTAAACATAGGTTATTAAGGAAAAATCAATAATCAATAATCAATAATCAATGACAATATCAATCTTGTTTGTTAAGTTCTAATGCTTTTTGCATTTGATGAAGTGAGATAGGAACAAAATCTGGAAATCTCCGGTTTAACCAGAAACTGGAAGCGATTGCTGGGTCATTCAGCATATTTTGGGTCACTTCCGTGTTTGACCATTAGGATTTGCCAGGTAGTTCATCTCTTGTAGTGTTGAATGTTATTGCACGCAAGAAACAAGTTGTTTTAAGTATTTTCCCAAGGGTTGTGCCATGAAAATGAAAGTTAAAGTTCAGGTTAGACTCCGGTTAGTGAGGGACTAAAGAAATATTTCTTCTAAACTTTTAATTACCTTTCGCTCATCAAAATCTCTCCTGTCATAATGAAGATACGGAAGCAGTTTAGCCAGTCATGAAACGTTCAAGTAGTAAATTAAAGACCATTGATTCCTGTTATTCCTGTGGACGAGTTGGGATCAACATTTTTTCCGGTTTTCCGTGTTATTAGTAACAAGTAGAAGCCGCAAAGAGTTAATCTGATTAAGGAAGTTTGTTTATTTAAATTATAAAAAACCTAGGCATAGAATGGAGTGATGTAGTTGATTATAGAACGGGTAATACGGCTTCAGCACAGGAAATTATCCGGTTTCCCATCAAAACAACTCAAGATTGCAGGTGCCGGCTAATGATAGCTTTTGAGCGATCTTAAATCTAATGGAGGCTCTAATTCCACACTTATCTCAAAATTGGTATCATCACAAAATCATGACATCAAAAGCTATCGGGAATGAATTTTATTTGCATTCTGGAGTCAATAAACCCGGTTCATATGTGTTTAGAAATGTAATTCATTTCATTCTCCACGCTCTACAATCACGATGTTGTAATAAAATGCGGAAATGGATCTTTATTTACATGTGAACTAGAAGTTGTAACTTGCTTGTTAAATGTTTGCCACTTTAACATCAATCTGCTTTACTATTTGGAGACACATGTATACCTAATACTAATTATACAAGTGGACGAGTTGCATAATTTTAAATCTTTCGGTTCAAAGCTGTTGAAAAACAAAAACGCAATAAAAAAAAACGAACCGTAAATTAGGACGGTCAGACTTATTACTGACCAAGTGAATTGTAAATACAATAAACGGTTTGCAAAGCGAGTGTAAACAAGGGGTGAAACTGAGAGCTACAAATTTCCCCACAAAAGGTCAGGGGCGTGTCTGGGGGTCACTACATGTGAACTAGAAGTTGTAACTTGCTTGTTAAATGTTTGCCACTTTAACATCAATCTGCTTTACTATTTGGAGACACATGTATACCTAATACTAATTAGAATCTATACAAGTGGACGAGTTGCATAATTTTAAATCTTTCGGTTCAAATCTGCTGAAAAACAAAAACGCAGTAAAAAAAACGAACCATAAATTAGGACGGTCAGACTTATTACTGACCAAGCGAATTGTAAATACAATAACCTTTTTTAAAAGCAAAAACCAATATCAATCAAATGATAGGAAATAATTTTGTTGAGCGAAAAACTTTGAGATGAACAAAGACTTGACTACAGATCACTCCAACTTGCACAAAGATGAAGCACTATTTAACAGTAATCTTTAAAGAGTTGCAGATCTCAACGCCAGATCTACCCCAAGTCACTGATATTATCAAAAGTTGTTTAGCAGCTATATTTTCATGAGCTCAATAGCTTGCTTGAATACAACCTTTCTCAATAGAATTTATTTCGTATGAAGAGCTAGTTACTCTAAATGGAGTTATAGTATTTAAGCAAATTCTAACGAGATCAATAATCCTAATACTTTTAATATGAGTAATTGGAATTCAAAGGCGACAGTGCATTTGGTTGTTTTCTGCAAAGTATTTAAATTCATGAGAGTGACACCAACATTCTTTTATTCCGATTAAAATTGACCACGGATATGAAAACGGGCTAATGTCAGATACTATACATTTTCATAAACATCAACGCTATTCAATAAAACTATGATTTCTGTCAAAAGCGTGTTACACTTTTACACCAGTCCAGCATCCACCACTAAAAAATGGATTAGTTTTACTATGCGTCTTACTTTTTATGCCGTCGGCTTGTTTTAGTTTTTTCTCAAATTGCATTTGTATCGTCGGTTTCTGTCGATTTACCTCATTTATTTTACAATTACTGACATGCATCCAACTCGCTAAAGGAATGTATGTTAAGCGTGATACTATGAACTACAACCACACAGCTACATGTTTACGTTTAATAGTGTAGTGGTTTATCTGGTCAATGTCAATAGCACACTACGGGAAAACGAAGATGTATAATTTACATTTAAAGGGTTTTCTAAGACCTTTTTCATTACGGGGATGCATAAAATGCGTAATTTAAGCGAACTGTAATAAGAGCTGTGTCATTACGTAACTTCAACTCTAACCGACCCGACCTGACTGCATTACTAGCACTATCTCACAGTGGGATTGCAATGAGTGTCTGCTAAAACCAGCTAATCATCATCCTTAATGTTATGGACTTTTGGATGAATTCATGCCGCATTTTGTTCATCTCCTATATAGCCTAGTTTGGTTTAATTTAATTTGTCGTCTTGTTTTATCTGCAGTTCCACAGTTTACTTATTTTCCAGTTATGCGTGTTGAGAGCAATTGAACGGTGCTATTGAATTTCGCTCTCTCCACGTGTTGCCACTTATTTTACTGTGGATAGTGTTAAAGTTTTGTTTGTTTGTGCTAAGTTCTAGCTCGGTATTTCCAGCATTTAAATTGATTGAAATTAAAAAAACACAGTGGTGCTGAATTCATCAACAACCAGAAACGAAAGGATATTATTTGGACTTCAAACATGTAGATTTTTTTAACGCAATCATTTTTTCCATAAGTGTGCAATGAGTATTGTCCAAATTCCCAACATTAGAAAGCTTCGCCTATAATCATTCTTAATACAAAACTTATTTAAGTAAGAATTAAATGCTCAAACTTCAATTTAAGCCCTTTGATTCTGATGACTTAATTTATTAAAAGTGCAATTCCTTTCTTTCATATAACAGGGAAGTTTATAAATCTTGGCTATCATTTCAAGCAGAACAACTTAGTCAATTAATATTTGGTTCACGCGCAGGTTTGAAGAAATTTGCATGTGAAACCCCAAGCAGAGTTCAACTACTCACAAACTGCATTGTAACAAGGAAGGTGACATTACTCACGTAGCTTTAAAATCTGCAATTAATTCGTATTAAAAATAATGCCTCCAAGCTGACAGAGAAGTAGGAGAGCCAGATTTGTCTAAGCTTCCTTCGTAATTTCCGAATTTTATCCTCCCTGTTTTGAGTGAGTTGTATTCAAAGCAAACAACTAGTTGCATCATAATTTGTCTGAGCTGCAAACATTTATAATTATTTTGAATTAGTAGGAATGAAGTTTATTTGTAAGTGATACTCACATCTCGTTCTGAATTATGATGCATAAATATTCTTGTGTGAAATTATAAATGCTTTTACTGTACTCATAAACTCAGCTCATGCCATTTGTAAACTGTTTTGTGTTCTTTACTTGATAACAGGTCATATTTTACAAACAAAAACAAAAAGGTGGTCTAAGAGTCTCTGCACTTAACTGTTTGTGTATGCATTGTTTGCATATTTTACGGCATTTTTCGAGGAACTGCTTAACCTGCAAATTGATATTAGATGCATATGCGACAGGTGTTTACGGTATCATTCCTCCGATTCAGAACTAAAACGGTTCATGCTTACCTGATATTTGAGCTGAGCATAAATCAACCTGTGCAAATCTTTTACCCATGATGTAATAAATCAAGTGTGTTTGTTCAAGATTTTGAAACGGACGTCGTTAAATAAGATAAAACTTTTAATCTGTCCAGGCGAAGGAATCAGGCATAAGTAGGATGGATTAGGTCATGTTGAAATGTCAACTAAAGTTTAATTTATGCTTGTGAACCTCATCATCATACCTATGCACTGTCAATAAGATTAAATTTTAAAGACAAGGCAAGACTTGCTCTGGTTGTATATGTATATGTAGTTAAAAAAAGCCGGCTGGGATTTTGAGTTACGTTAAGGAAATACCAATATTTTTCATCTCTAGTCTCGCAGTAATAAATTAACATTTAACTAATATGAGTGGTAGGAGACCCAGTAAAAAGATATTATGCTCACCACCTCGCTAAAGAAGTTATTTTATCAAGTTATTAAATTCATTATCACGTATTTTATTTGGCAAGAAACAAATCCCATCTAAATCGCGATCACCGTGTAACTAAAACTGTTGCAAACTGTGAGAACAACAGTGCTTGCAGAATTTTTTTGCTGAATAAATAGTCCTTCATCAACTAACTAACTATACTTACTTACTTGTAGCTGTTGGCTGTAATATAAACGTGCTAAAAAGGAAGAAACACATACATTCATTACAAAATCTTATTATTGACTCACTTTACCGTATATTTTGCTCTTGAATTTGTTGTACTCTACAGGATTCGCTCACCGCTTGGAAAACAATCAGCATCATGCATTATCGTTACATTACACGACACGAACGAAGACAAGTTGCATGGGTGAATTGAAATAAAATTAAGTTGATGCTAATAAATATCTAACTAAAGAGGTCCAGACGACTGCCTTTAGCTGAGACACAGAGGATGCATAATTTGGTCTTGTTTCTACACTTGGACTACTTTGTTCGACTGATGGTTAATGAATTGAATACGAAATTGCCAACATGATAAGAGTGCGAATGTGATCAGAATCCAGTCACTGGATCAGATCGGCGAGGTAGTGGTTGCTTGGTTGGGTTGGTGGACGCAAATTGAATATTTAGCTCGGAGCCTGCCCAGTTACGGAAAATTGAAGGAAAACCTCGGCCTTAATTGACTGCATTGGTAGCTAAAGAATATTTTTTTAAATATTTACAAAACACTAAGAAGTTAAGAACCGGCATCATTTAAAATGCCAGTGTAATGCGTGAACGTTTTTTTTAAGTGACGGCGTTTAAGAAAGTGGAAGGTTTAAGTTCAATTGTGCCAAATAAAAGAATACTGCCTGTGTTCAATTAAGTTCAAAAATGTCGGACGTCAAACTAATTCAAGGATTGTCCCTTCGAGTTGCGTCTACTTGGGCTTTCTTGTTCTGCATTTTGGGATGGATGATGCTAACATGTCATGCCGGGCGTAAGTTCATGAGCACTGACAATTAAGTGACAAATTTTAAATGTCGTACTTTTATATTTTGCTTCATTTTATTCAGTCTGCTTTTCAATTATGAAGATTTTAACTGTCGTTTTTTTTATTCTTTGGGAAAATGCAATGGGATTTTATCTGTATTGGTAGATTAACTAGGTGTTCCGACATATTGTCGATGGTCAAATAATGTTATCGTTTTAGTCAACAGCTTGTTGACAAATGGAGTAGATGTACACTCTACTCCAGCAACATGCATTACTTAGTTTTACAAATATCGCAAAAATGTTGAATTGGGAATATATGGGTCGATAAAAATTAGAATTCACAAGTCATTTCCTATACGGTTTATACACATATGTCAGGAATTTTTACGCTTTATAAAATTAACGGTTATCTAGTTCCAAGAATGCCTTCCGAGTATTTTCTATTTTACTTGTTGAACCATAAACATCAACAAATTTTACCTATATTTCAACTCCATCCACTAAAATAGCCACTGTTCTTTTTTCATGGGAAAATTGAGTGGTTTTTTCGGCTAGCGATGATATTTGT
>JAAXNX010001831.1:0-15904 GCA_036491905.1 Folsomia manolachei | reverse complement strand
GTCACGGAATGGTTGTATAATGATGTAGCCATGAAATACTTCTCAGCCAATCATTCCCAATGGGTTGTCGTAAATGCAGGAGCCAATGGTTTGTTAATACCTGAAATAAGTTAGCGTTTTTCATCTAAAAATCATGAAAATTGTGCATTTCATTCCAGGTTTCTACCGTGTCCTATACGACACCGTGTTGACGCAGTCGATTAAAAACCAGTTAATGACCAATCACAACTTTATTAGTTCTCGAACCAGAAGCCAACTTTTGGACGATTATTTTACCTCAGCTTGGCAAAGTGTGCTCACCACCGATAACTTTCAAAATGAGGTCACAAATTTTTTTACAGTGGTTTATCTTTTCAGAGCACATTAATATCGAAACCGCACTCAGTCTGGCCGAGTACATTGGGCGTGAACAGGAGATTGTTGTTTGGAACACGGTTCTTACCAATTTAAGGAAGCCGTTTGATCTCCTTTCTGGCAGTACCGGAAATTTCTACGGATCCCTCAGGGTGCGGCAGACACTAATTAACAAATTATTTAAAAAAATCATATCTAACAGTTTACCATCATCATTTTGCAGTCCTTCCTCCTCCCAAGATTGCAATCTGCTGTGAACCTTACCGGAGGAGTTGCGAATGCAGCCCTTCCCGAACAATTCGGAGGCATGCCGGTTCTTCGTCACCTGCAATTTATGGATTGGCTTTGTGCCCTGGAAGATCCGGCGTGTGTCGCATACTCCAATGGCTTGGTTAACGCCTGGATTGCAAATCCTTCGACGAACAAGTAAGTTGCTCATTAACATGACCAAATAAAACCAAGTAATTGCAAACTGTTCACTTTTTCATACAGCATCCGAAGAGATGTCAAACCCGTCGCGTACTGTGCCGCAGTTGCCAACGGGGGTGAAGCAACCTTTGACTTTATCCATTCCCAATATATTCTGTCCACCAACACACTCAAGCAACAAGGGTCACTTCTCAACGCTTTGGCTTGCACCAAGGAAATTCCTTTGATTAATAGGTGAGTATTACTTGATTAAAAAAAGTTGAAACAAAGCCAATCATTTCATGTTTCTTCAGGCTTCTCGAACAAACTCTGATTGACGCCCCAGGATTTTACAACTCTTCCACACATTTCACCACGATCATGACGCAGCTCGCCCGAAATCCGCTTGCTCGTGGTCCAATGGTTCGGTTCTTGAGAGAAAATGCGGTCACTGCCGAAATTATTAGTAGGTTGGGAGTGACCACCGTCCTTTCCTCCCTGGCGACTTACACAAGTACCCAAACCGGATTGATGGATGTATGCTAGAAAATGTTAAAGTTATTAAGTACGAGTAATTTTCATAATTCTACTAATATTTCAGATTGAGAGTTACATCGCCGCTGTGGCCGTGGGAATTCCGACCTTTCCAGCCACCACGGCCAATGTCGTTGCAACAATTCGACAAAATATTGAGTGGGTGGCGGATTTTGCTGCGCCCATGAGTGCTTATTTTGGATAAGTTGTGATGGAGGTGCAGCCAAACAATGTGTAATATTTAAAAAGTATTTTGAATTGCTAAATTTAATAAATTCGACCTGGTTAAGAACCACGGATTGTATGATGTGGACAACATTTCTTTATTGTTTCAATGTTTTTTGCACAATTTTAGAAAACAACTTTTACACATGAAACTTGAACATCGTTGTAATTATAGTGTAATTATGTAAGCAAGGGAGTAAAAAATCATGCATACTTATTAAAGTTGTTTCCAATGTAAAAGATTCACATCACAAAAAAATTCTGGACTAATCTTTGCTCTGCATACATACTGATTCGGAAGTCGGGATTCCGCGAGGGGAAGAATATTGTTCCATGTTTATAGTAGTTCTCTTATTCGGGGAGTGTTTTTTATAAATCATGTTTATTTTTTAAACTTTAACGGAAAATGGACGACAAGTGACAACGACGTCTGAAGCAATTCTCCGTTTTACTTTAGAGTGTTTAACTTAGTAGTCGTCGAAGTCGAAATCCACATCTAAATCGTCCAATTGAAGGCTTTGGAAATCAACTTTGTAGCGCAGGAGTCCTGAAAATATAACAATACGTATTACATAACCAGTTTTATGACGACCTGTATCATTTCTCAAACCAAAATCAACAAAATACAAAGATATCAAATTAATTCAAAGTACAAGTAATCAGAAAATAAAAAAATGTGCAAAATGAAAACTGGTTAAAAAGAAAATAAATCTCCAATCAAATAAAAAGACGTGCGTAAATACAACTGAAAAACTCCACATCTCAACCGAAAAAATTAATAAAACACAGAAATTCAAACTATTGAACTATCTCTGACCCTGACTTATCATCTGTCGATAATTTGCACTTAATAATCATCCAAGTCAAAGTCATCTAATGAGTCGTCGGCTTGCAAAGATTGGAAATCCACTTTGTATCGCAACATTCCTATTTCCATCAATCAACAGTTTGGAGCAATACTTGTTAAATATCGTAGAATCATTTATTGCATACAGAATTAGCCTATTATTGCATTAAATCAGAGCGACCAAAAAATCGCCAAATAGAAACAGAAGACTAACGTTACCTCCAATCCCTCCAAATCCTCTCACGTATTGAGAACCCTCCTGAGACTTGTCCGTAATAATTTCTAGTGTAGCTCCGAAAGTTTTGTAATTATTGGCTGCAAAAAATTAGTAAAGGATGTTTTAAAATTCCTAATTATAAAGAACGTGATTTCCTTCAAAGTAAATTGAGATTACCTATCCATTCTAGAAATGGAGTGCACTCTACAAGTTCCAATTCTACACCGGTCTGAAAAAAATAACATTTTTTAAAAATTAATCAAATCATCCTTATATTTTTTTGTGGTGACAATTGATAAAAATTAAGTATAAAAATGACATACTTCTTTATCGGAGAAATGGGACTTGTCTTTTTCTTGTTCGGGTGTCAAATGCAGAATGTTTTCCACAGCACTGGCATGATTTTTCAAAACGTATCTTTGAATGTCCAGATTTTCCCAACAGATCAACGTTTCCACTGCTCCCAGCTCTAGTGCCTTTAGGGTGTCTTCAACACCAAAGCAGTATTTTCCAGTATCTTGACTGATTTCATCAAAGTATCGTCCTGTAAGCAATAAAGTACGACACAGTTGATGAATAATTCACTAATTTTATGCCTCATAAAACGGAGAATATTATTATTACCGATTAACTTTTTCTCTTGAATGAATTTCACATTTTGTAAGGACTCTGCAGCCAGCTCAATAGCCTGAAAATGACACAATTAAGAATGAAGTGTGGCCAGTAACGTTGAATATGATTTTGTATTTGATCTATTTAGTTGTTTTTTTACCTGGTTGAAGCCATTTTCTCCACCGTAAGACACATCAACTAACTTGATGATTTTGGCTTGCAAGCGCTACAAATCAAGTCAATCAAAGTTAACAATCAAAGGTCAGCACTAATCTATTTAATTTCGTATTCATAATACCTGATCAAACATATCCGACTGACTCAGCTCCGTTTTAAAATCTGCTGAACCAGCCAAAACGAGGCCAGACACATTGGGCTTATCATTAGTAATGAACAATTGAGTTGCAACTTCCGCCACTTTTCGAACATAATTGTGGCGTTTCTCCATTCTCAAACGAGCGAATCGAAGAGCAGATTGACCACCACGACCTAATTATTTAAAAAGCAAAGTGACCTCTGCAATATCAAGCACAATTAATTGTTGCCACAAACTTACCGTGTTTTTTTGGGAGGTCAACATTAAATTTATGAAGAACTTCTCGAGTGTTGCCTTGTAGCGTGCCAAATAGGGCTCCATTACCATCCATAATTATAAAACCAAACTTATTATCATCCGCCAAAAGAGCCGTGAGAGCTTCAGTGTGAAACTTGTTGTCGCAGAGGTACAAAGAGGTATTAATTGGTTTAAAGGGCTCAAAATCAATGTTCACTTTCTTCTCCTTCCCTTCATCCGTGACTATTGTGCCGCAGTAGATCACAAGCCCGTTAGGGTTGACTGAATAAAGAAAAAACACTTGTTAGTTAACAATACAAATGTAAAACGCTTCTTAAAACAGTAATTCCTCACCTTTAGTGTACAATTTGAGCTTTTGTTGGACCGATGTAATTGCACCGAGGACAGATAATCTGTTAACTCGTGACTTGATATTGGAAGCCGTTCCAAATTCGTCAGCCAACATCTTGCTAACTCTGGAGATTTGGTCTTTTGGTGGAATAATTAAAGAAATCATGCTCGTCCCGTTCCTGTAATTAAACAAGGTTTCAATTAATATATTTCTTTACAGTCTACAAATATTTTTCCCAATTTAATGCTACTCACCCCCTCGCTTGTTCCAGACTTTTAATAAGTTTCTTAATCTTCCACATTTCCACGTTACGATCCGCATCGGAAGCCCCGTCCGATTGATAATTGTTGTTTGTCGACATCCTGACCTTGTCCCGAGTTCCTTAATCCCTTCAAGGTCAAAATGACTCAACAATTAAGCCAACTACGCTGTAAATGCGGAAGTAACTTGACCCAGGTCCTAGGAACTAATTTCCAATTCGCTTTCCCCAACAATTCTGCAACCCACAAACACTACCAATTAAATAACCACCACTCAAAAATTTCCAAATTATTCTAACATTAATTAATTAACCCAGAAACTACCCAAATCCACAAAATTCCCAAATTAATAATCACCAACTTACCACTCCTTCTCCTCCAAATCCTGGTCGCTCCCTCCGCAAAAAACTTGTTCCTTCCCCAAAATTACTGCCTTTTCTTCAATATTTCCAAAAAAATCTGTTTTTTATCAATTGTCACCCTTTCCTTCTCTCCTTTGGAGAAAGTCTTTCTACCCACTGGTTGGTTAGTGGTGTATAGCCACGGAATAAAATCCCCTTCACTCATTTTCTGGGCTTGTCAGCAGGTGGAGGGGACTCGCTCTGCTCTCCTTTGTTCAACCATCTCACCCATATATGCCTTTGAACGGCGGGCGAGGGAAGGATTTCATTTCTCTGTTTTGACACAAAAAAGATTGTTAGAGAACTTACCAAGATTATTTAGATAAGTGTCTTATCAAGACTCTTATCAGTAGATAAGGGAGGAGGATGAGTGACCCAGAGGATGTTGGGGATGTGGAGGAGGAAAGTTTGGCGTCGAGGAGGTCCCGTCGCTCCAGAGGGGATAAAGGTGGGAGGCTGGCGGCGCTGGAGAAGTTGAGAAATGCGAGGAGTGGTGGGGCCAAGAATAAGTATGAGGTGAGTGGGTGGGGTGGGGTTATTCAGGGAGGATGATAAGGTATTATTAATACCGTATTAATGAGTTTGTTTATACTGGGCACAGGTAAAAGAGCTGGAGAACGTTTACGACGTCGTGGATGAGGATACTTACTGTAGAAAAGTTAATGATAGGCTGCAAGATGACTGGATTGTGGATGATGGGACAGGTGAGTGGGTGGGGTTAATTATGATGATTATTGGGCGTAAATGTAATTAATTTTTGTTGTCTTCTTCAGGTTACTGTGAAACGGGCCACGAACTATTTGACGACGATCTTCTGGACGATGATGGCTACGCTGGGGCTGGACCTAATAAACGAAAAGGGAAGGGAGGCAAACCCTCGAAGAAGTTGTCAAAAGAGGAGAGACAAACGGAAAAGGCGAATTTTCTCTCGGTCCGTGACATGTTAACAAATATGCCGGCCAAGAGGAAGAGAGAGGTTGAGGAGTCTGCAAATGTACCGGGTGCGGACGATTTGCTTAAGGAAATGATGCTGGAATTAAGCGAGGACACGAAGACGAAGAAGATTAAACCTGATCAGAAATCGGGGATGAAGCTATTATCAGTTCTGACAAATGCTAATATGCCCAGCAGCTCGAAGAGGAGACGGGATGATGATGCGGAGGCTGCTAAAAAGTTGGAGGAGGAATGTATGTCAATTATTGAAAAGACTTCGGCCACCTCCATATCCAAGAGGAATGCTCGTCCGTCTTATAGAGAGGTGAAGATTGAGCCGGTGTATGAAGCCACTCTGGATGACTGCGAACCATTATGTGAATATGAAGATACACCATCATTCAGCAACGAGGGCCCTTCCACAACTAAAGGTAAAGTTGAACCGGAAGTTAAAGCTGAACCCGTGAAGGATACTTCGACATTGTCGTCTAAAAAAAGATTGCAAGCTCTTGAGGAATCTAACAAGGAGTTTATGACGAGGGTCGATGTGGACGTGTGCCCATCCAAAGGACATCTTATTGTTGAAGAAGAAACTAAAGTTGAGTTCATGACATCCGATGGGTCAGGTGATAATCAGGTATGTACAATAATAAATCGAGGTACTAATATTATGTGCTCATTAATAATTTATGGTGTTATGATCAACAGATTATGAGCTTCTATTGGTTTGACATTTACGAAGAGCCCAGGAATCCGGGGATACTTTATTTGTTTGGGAAAGTCGATCAAAAAGGAGCTCTGGGTGGGTTTGTGAGCTGCTGCCTTGTAATAAAGAATGTCGAGAGGTGCATGTATATTCTTCCTCGGGAGCATGTAAATTAAAAACAAGATTATGACACATTATTGGCTTGGCTTGTGGTATTTCTATTTGTAAATTAATATTTTTACATACAGATGCTGGACGACCCAACAGAAAGTGTTACATTTCAAGATGTTTTCGCAGAGTTTGAAAAGCTCGCTCCGAAACTGAAAATACCCGAGTTTAAAGCACGGAAAACCGTCAAGAAGTATTGTTTTAGTGAAGAAAATGTCCCAAAGTCCTCTGAATATTTGGAAGTTTGCTATGCGGTAAGTGTATTATATTACCTATATCTGGATTTCATTAAAATCCCGTGATGATAGACCTGACTTACAAATTTTTCAGGGCTCTCTTCCATCCCTCCCCGAGAATTGTGAGGGGAATACATTTTCTCGAGTATTTGGAACTCGTTCATCAATGCTGGAAAACTTTATATTGAAGAAAAAACTTCGAGGTCCAAGTTGGCTACAAATCGCAAATCCTGTTCAAGTGGATCCAGCAGAACAACAGTCTTGGTGTAAAATGGAGGTAAGTTTAGTAAAAAAAAATTTGAAGCTAGCTAATCAGAATATTTATGTGATTATAGTTTACATGCCAAGTGAGTGGAATTCAAACCAATCCCAAAAACAATACAATTGCCATTCCTCCATTTGTGGTGGCATCCCTAAACATCAATTCTGTTAGTGACCCCAATTCAAAGAAGGACACTATAATTTCTGCTTGTGCAGTTGTAAATCGGGTATTCAAAATTCAGTCTTCTGCAACGGAAGGACTTTTTCAAGAATTCTTTTGCCGTAAGTCACTCATTTTTAACTATCACGACTACAACTTAATGGTTTTGCACTTTAATTTAGCACATTAATTTTTTTATTTCCACACCAGTGCTGAATAAGCCGCCTGGAGAAATATGGCCCTTCGATGTGGACCGGGTTCTGCCAAAATATACCACAAAGATGGACTCTGAGCGTAGCATGCTAGCCTGTTTGTTGGCAAAATTATCTCAGATTGATCCAGATATTTACATTGGACACGATTTGAATTTGGATTTACTCTTGCAACAACTGTGGAATCACAAAGTACCTCATTGGTCTCGGATTGGGCGTTTGAAACGGTCCTCTCTGCCCCAAAAGGTACATAATTAATTTATAGGTCCTCCGACAATTTTAGAATACTCTGGTTTTTGGCAGGGAGGAAGAATGCCAGACTCCCGATCCGCTGTTGCTGGAAGACTAGTATGCGACGTGAAAATCTCAGCAATGGAGCTTATTCGTGCACGCTCCTATGATTTGGTCTGTCTTGCATCACAAGTCCTGGGTCTAAATGAAGATGAAATTTCTACTTACACTGGGTCCGGACTACGTCAACTCTTCGAGACCTCGGAAGGAATTCAGCAACTTGCAGCTTGGGGAATATCACTAAGTATTTTAAATTTGAGATTGGTTAATGCACTTCAAGTTATGCCTCTAGCTCTTCAGATTACGGGAATTGCTGGTAATTTTGTGGCATTTATTACTCTCATCAATCATGGTTATTAAAGTTGTTTCTTATAGGCAATACATTGGCCAGAACTCTAATGGGTGGCCGTTCCGAGAGAAACGAGTTCCTATTGCTACATGCATTTTACAACAAAGACTACATTGTCCCTGACAAACAATACAAGAAAAAATTTAAGCAGGAAAATGATGAGGATGAACCTGCTGGAGATGGGAAGGGAAAAAAAGGCAAATCTGGTGGTCCTTCATACGCCGGTGGATTGGTTCTAGAACCCAAGAAAGGATTCTACGATAATTTCATTGTCCTCATGGACTTTCTTTCCTTGTATCCCTCAATCATTCAAGAATACAACATTTGCTTCACAACAACCACCACAGATAACCATACTGACGACAACGAGCGTGGAATTCTTCCTGAAGAAATTCGAAAACTTGTTGAAAGTCGGAGAGAAGTAAAGAAACTGATGCAGGGGAAAAACGTCTCCAATGACTTGAGGCGACAGTATGATATTCGTCAGAAAGCTCTTAAACTGACTGCGAACTCTATGTACGGCTGTTTGGGTTTTAGAAACTCTAGGTTTTATGCACAAAATTTGGCGGCTCTCATCACAGGTAATTCTTGCAAATATGGTTTTCGAAGTCAACGTATTTAATGGTTGCAATAATTTTTCAGGAAAGGGTCGTGATATCTTGATGAAGACAAAAGAAGCCGTTGAGAAATTGGGATTTGAAGTCATTTACGGAGATACTGACTCGTTGATGATTAACACAAACACTCAAGAAATTCAGAAAGTTTATCAGATTGGAAACAAAATCCGAACAGAAATCAATCGCATGTATAAATTACTGGAGTTAGAGATTGATGGAGTTTTTAAATTTCTTTTGCTTTTAAAAAAGAAAAAGTATGCTGCAATGACCTATACTGTAAAAGCCAACGGAGGTAAGTATTGTTAAACGTGATCCGTTACACCAAAACGAGGAACGCCTTCAGGATCTGTAATCATTAATTAATTAATTGGAATTTTCAGAAGCCGAAACAGCTATGGAACTCAAAGGACTTGATATAGTTCGTCGTGATTGGGCTCCTGTTGCTGCAATAACTGCTCGTGCAATTTTGGACGAAATCATGACAGAGCAATCGCTGGATGACAAGATTTTCAAAATTGTAAAAATTCTAAACGATAAAGCCGACGAACTAAGGGCAGGAACTGTTCCAATGAAGGATCTTCTCATTACTAAACAACTCGCAAAAAATCCGGAAGAGTATAAAGATCGACAAGGCCTTCATCATGTGACGGTTGCGAAACGGATGAACGCCAATGGGAAACTAACTAAAAAATTTAAAAATGGTGACACCGTCCCCTACTTGTTCTGTACGGATGGACTTCCTCACCATCCGGTAGAGTTAATGGAAAGTCAAAAAGCGGAAGCCGGAAAAACCAAGACTGAAAATGACAATATTCCATCAACGTCAACATCCGCTCCGGTCAAACTGGAAGCAGTTCTGCAAACGGATGCAAATTATTATTTGTCACAACAAGTTCATCCCGTTGTTTCCCGTATCTGTGAACCAATCCCGGGATTGGATGCGGCTCGTATTGCAGAAGGTTTGGGGTTGGATCCAACTTCTTATAAGAAAAAACGCGTCGTTGAGAATAGCCAGGAAGATGTGTCGCTTGGAGAAATGACTGAGGCGGAAAAGTACCAGGACTGTCCACGGTTTAAGTTCTCTTGTCCCAACGCTGATTGCCGTCAAGAAATTGTCATCCAATCGCCAGTATCAGAAATGGTACGTCTATAATTTTACCACTATTTTACTCTTTGATTATTTGTCAATTAATATTAAACGCTTTTGTTCATTTGCTAGGCTGGGTATGGGGGATTTGTGAAGTGTTCCGGATGCTTCATCTCTCTCACTCCTTACCTGCCCCGTATCTTAAACAGCCTACAACTTTTTATGAGAAAGTTTATTGACAAATACTACCAGGTTGGTTGAAGCATAATCTACATCACTGGAAAATTACATAAATAAATCAAAATTTGTTTCTTCTAGGGTTGGTTTATGTGTGAAGATCCATCATGCTCAATTCGTGAAAGGGGAGTGAATCTCCGACTCCAACAAGGCTACATGGTTTGTCCATGCGGACAAGGAGTTGCAATGGTTCGAGAGTACACGGATGCTGATCTTTATAAGCAACTGAGCTACTTACTGTATGTCTTTGATTCAACGAAACGCTTGGAGGAAATTCCACAGGCTCAGAAACGTATGTTCTGCGTTTATTACGTTTATGTCCAAATGAAAAAAAGTCAATGATTTTAATTCCATTGTTCTATTTTAATTACAGCTAATTCCGAGCTATCCACGGAATGCGCTAAAATGTTGGAGTTAGTCAAAAAGCAACTATCTCACTCTGCATATTCAGAAATTTGTATGACGGACCTATTTGGTGAATTGCTTCCAAAAATGCCCAAGTTTGCCTTTCAGAAAGAAAAAAAGAAACACAGAAGAGCGGAAGCTGCCAATGTCGGTACTACTGCAGCATGATTCAATTTGAAACCATTTCGAATAATGCATTCAGATAATTTTATGTCGAAGGGATTATACATACATAGTCCGCTCTAATTGTTTACTATACTGAATCTGTGAAGTAAAGTGAACAAAGCTTTTGAAATACGAATAAAGAACGCCACTGAAACTCTCGACTATTTCTTACTTGCTTTCTAAAAGAATATCTCCATAATAACGACTTTCAGCAAAAATCAATTCATATCGGTAACATTTCAAATTGTGCAAAAATTAAATCCTGGTTTTATTTTACGTCAAAAAGGTGACGCGTTTCCGTAAAGTATTTTGTATCTGCCCTCACTTAGTGAGGCTCACTATATAGTAGTTATAACGCTTCTTTCCTCATCGCCACCCCACCATGCCTGGTTCTTCCAAGAAGAAGAAAAAGAAGGGTCGAAGACGACGCAAGAAGCAACCCCGTTGTCCCATCAAACGAAGAAAGAAGCGTAAGTACTTTCACTTCAACTTTCACCAAATTAAGTGACTTGCACTTATTGATATTTGTCATCTTTTTTAGCACTGAAACGAAAATGTACCGATCCCCTGGACCCAGTCGCCGTTCTCAATGCGTACTACGAATGCCATGCAGTTCCGGAAATGCTCAAATTCCGCAAGTTTACATGGAAAAAGAAAAAGAAGGGAAAGTAAGCTGAGTCTCAAGATGAGCAAGAACTTTCACCCCGTGAAAATTTGTTGTAAAATTAAATCAATCATTATTATGTCAGCCAATTTTGTATAATGCCGAAAGTAAAATGAATTACTATCATGGGTAATTGTACTACAAAAAGATCTGTTTATTGAGTCTCCGTATTTTTAATATTAATTGCAGTAGTCTCAAAACTCAACTTCGTCTCGAAAAATCTATGAAAATGTGCTTCATATCTTTAAGGATGTTCTTGTAACGTATATAGTTACATAACGTATTGTATTATTTTATACAGAGCACATACACTTAAGTTAAGTAAGTACATAATGCTTAAACTTAAGAGTTATGAGTAAGTTATTACTATGTTCTGTTCTCTTCACCGAGCTTGCTTTGTTATTCGATCCATTTTGATTGGAGTGCTTTTGTTCCATGACACAAGGACAAAAAAGTTGGACATCAAAAAAAGTTGTCGGAAAGCATTTAAGACAAAATTGTGTCCTTTTTAGTCAAACTAAAAGAAAGTCGTACCAGAATCAAATCAAGATCAAAATAAACTTAAGATAAAATTTCAGAATGACGATTGCATTATTTAGTATAGAAATTTGGCATTTGACTTCCAGTGGATGTTATAAATAGGATTTCATCTTAATAAATCTAAGTATTTGATCTCTCATGTCCAAATTAAGTGTAATACTGTGTACCGTAGCTACTGGCGTTGAATGACTCATGAAAAACTAAAAGTACTGCATCAAAACCCAAACAATGTTTTTTACATTTGTATATTAAATTATTACAATAAATAAACTAACAAGACAAACGGTTTAGGAACAAATGATTTGTAGTAGCATTTGAAAACCAATCTACGACCTAGTAGGCAAATTAAAATCGAATTATGACTAGATCCACTACTTAAGATAATCTTTGGGTTCGGTTTTCAAAATTGCTCTAAATAAAATTACTACATCAATCTTAAGAAAATGGCACACACAGTCTCGATTTTTGGGGAAATGATTAAATCCACAAGGGCGTCGTAAATCAGACCAATTATAATAAAAGTCGGAGAGTAAGTCAAGGAACAATTAGAATAGAGATCAAATTGTGTATTTTTCGTTGCATATCTTAAAGAGCAGACTTTAATGGAATTTCAGGAATGATAGAATTGGAATTGGTTTTCGATATTTGTTTGATTTAGTAAATGGGTAAAAAATTTGATCTTAGTAAAGCACGGAATTAGTTAAATAAATTTAAAAGGGTCAAGTGTCATTAATTTAGGTTTAGTCAAGTAGTATTTCTGTAAATAATTCGCAATTGTCAAAACATATTTACAAATTCAATCCAATACAGAAACAACCAACAACTGGAGAAAGTCAGTTACTGACCTGACTGATATTTTAATTATTGTTGCAGCATGTTCGTTTTTAATTAGTTACTTAGTTAGTGGGTCAAAAACGTTTCGCTTATACATTTCCCTAATATCTTTTTCTATCAATCTACCTTTTATAGGTCACCGTTTCCCCTTGATCCTAATTAGTTATGTTATACGCTAACGTACATCCATAATGTTAATGACTTACGTTGAGCAGGAGGTTTTAAAACTTTATATTGATTAAGTAATTAAATACTCGGCGGATGAAACAACAAACAGCACCCGACGACCCTTTTTTCCATACTTAATTAAAAACATTTTAAAAATTCTAAAATCTCTGGAATGGAATCCTCAAAACCCATTCAATCTCAAACCATTCTGTGGAGTTAGTTGGATTAATTGAGAGAATAGAATGACGACCTTTCTCCATCTAGTAATCGGTTGGTTATTAGTAAAACTTTCTCTACTTTCTTTGAGTAACTCATATTCATCAAGTTAACAGCATGTATGTACGTGTGTGTCATCAAATATATAGTTTCTGAATATTTAACTGCGAGTTAGTACATTAATTGTCAAAGCTTGTTTTAGTTCATTAATAATTTGGGTTAATTGCAATAGAAATGGTACTGTAGAATTACTAGTTTAACATGTAGTTAGTTGTTAGTGTATTAAATATGGTTCATCACGCTGTTGCTGCATCCAAATATTATTATGAAATTGTATGTATGCCGAATAATGCTCAAGAAACCACCTCGCCTGGGTGGCCGGGATGTAATTAGCCAGAAATATTGTTCTAATTCTACATTCAAATTTCTTTAGTTAAACGGAGACTTGATTAAAAAACTCATTCTGTAAGAAAATCGAACGCCAGCCGACCCTTAGATTAGTCACTTGTCAGAGAAGAGGAGGTATCATAATATTTGTATAATTTCGAGAAATGTTTTTTTCCTTATAATCTCATTTGGTTTGAGTTACGCAACGCCGAGCACAAAGAGGGATAGATTGCTTAAAATTGTCGTAGTTGCGGTGAGATGAGTGATGATTTTAATCAAGATTGAGACTGGAGATCTTTGCTGGCTTAGCTTGAAACCACAATTAAGACAGGAACTGAACCAAGAGGAATGAAACAAAGGAGTAGACTGCATTGTCGCGGCATAGCTTGGTAGTTTTTGGTTTGGTGGATTATGAAAGTTCCTTTTTCCAGTAGTAGCACAGTTGGTCAATTCAATACACCCATGACACCGGAACCCATTGAGGTTGAGTATGGATTTTCTCCATTGTCGTTTCCTATAATATAGGAAAGAAGAGTTGACAAAGTTATACTGCTGATTTCCACCATATAGGAACTTACCAGAATTGAAATAGTTTCTTCAATGTCATTATTCACTATGACCATATCGAACAGATGGCCGTATGCTTTTCTTAACATCTCAGACTCTCTAACCAAACGTTCTAAACTTCCATCGAACTGTAAAACAGAGAAATAGCACAAAGTAAGAATCGGTTTCGCGTTAGGAATACTAAATGGGCTGCAGTGCTGGAGTTGAAGTAGACACGTATATTTAGTAGTGAGAAAGTAAAAGTCTCTAAAACTTTAAGAAAACGTAGATCACTTACATCAGAAACCGTAGAAAGGGCCGGAGCAGCAATAAAAACTACAAAGGGAGCAAATTCAGAACAGCGCAGGATTTTGAGAGCTTGAGGTTCTACATCTAATATAGCTATCAGTCCTGTATAAAAGTTAAATTGAAACATCAACTTATTAATTAACAAGACTAATGAAAAATATGGGATGAAATTAAATTGTAAACTTTTAAAACAAACCATCGGAGTGAATCCGTCGAATTGTGGCTAATTTCGTGCCATACATTGCTTCATCATGTGTTCCATACTCAAGGTACTCATTAGCTGCAATATCGGACATCATTTTTTGATGGGTCACGAAATAGTAGTTACGCCCATCTTCCTCATCGGGTCTTGGGGGCCTTGTTGTATGAGGAATAGGGTACGCATACAAGTCAGGGTGCCGTGAAATCAGACAATTCTTAATGTGTCTTCTTCCCACGCCATGAGCTCCGAGCAGTACCAAACTTTTTCTTCGAAAGGCTGTAACAATAAAAAAAAAAGTGAACAAAAAATTCTATTAGGAGACAGAAATTACGAAGTTTGCACATTGGCTTTGATACAAACTAGCAAGCAAAGTTTATTCCAACTACTCAGCAGTAGTCAATGCTGTCACATAACGTAATATAAAAAAATGACAGCAAAATTCAAATCTCATTGTTATGAATATTATGTTCCTAAAAAACTTACATGGCAGGCGAACTACTTCTTCATACGTATTTAACTCCAATGAATCAAAAATTGCGTTGTGCTTGGCAGAATACTTATCCTTCTTATCTTACTTTTTCTTTTTTCCTACAAAAAAAACATTACACAAGTTAAATTTTAGTCGATTCTCCTGGTTCACTGAAATTCATACGAATGGAACTGTATCACTTACCAAAAAGGCTGCAACTTATTTTGTCGTCACCATTACTCCCACTGGGGTCGAAATTTAGTAAGCTGTTGACTCCATTGTTACTCGAATGTTTGTTTTTCCCAAGGGTTCCACCGCCCCCGGATTTTCCGCTTCCCGACCCTTGTACAGATCTTTTCTCTTGTAATTCGGGTGAAGGTATTAAACCGGCCGTGTGACCCAGTGAAGCACCCGAAGATGTGGAGGATGTGGACGAGGCCGAAGTGGCTGGAGTGTCCAGTCTCGCTACAAGTAAAATTAAACGTGTGCATTACATAAGACAACTTCTATTGGGTGCATTTTAGCAGTATCTTACCTTGCCACCAGTGTGGGTCTAAAATGAGAGAATTTGGATGTCAGTTTGAATTTAAGAAATTGTAATTATACATATTGCTGAGGAGTGTTGTTAAAAGGTACGTTATAAATAAAGAGTAAGAATAAGATACTAACCATCCTTGGAAATCACTTGTAAAATATCTCCAATTTTAAAAGAGATACCCGCTTGTGCGCATGGGATCAGGTCGTCATCCAAGGGGTCGTAGTCAAACAGGGCTCGCACAAAAATCTGGACACCAAACATGAAGAACATTAGAAAAAGGCTTGGATTGTTATATCATTTTTACTATGTGCAACAGTGCATTTAATTGTACTTCTAACTAGATAAATTGATTGGGTGCTAATTACACCGTGCAATGTTCTTCTTACGATTAAACTATCGATAGCGTTTCATGCGAGTACTAAATAGATTCGATATCATGCG
>JAAXNX010001830.1:0-15915 GCA_036491905.1 Folsomia manolachei | reverse complement strand
CACAAAAAACACACATGTGCATGTATTGGATTTCGTTGGTAAAGCTGCTTAGTTAGATTTGTGTATTGCAGAAACACAGAAAAAATATAGAAATCCAGCTTTTTTTATATTAGAGTAAGATTGAGATGATCAATTTTGACCAAAATACTGGATGAAAATGTCTATTAAACGCATGAAAAGGGAGAGCAAAAGTCAGGCGTCGTTCTTAAACTTGGATAATTTTTTTTATTTTCTCCTCTTCAAAAGTTTCCATGCATCGAACGTGACTTATCTCCACAAAAGTTCTTTACTTGCAAACAAAAGTGGTGAATAGGGATAGTGGGTGGATGAGAAGAACATCCAGAGTTGTCTAGTTTGGTTCCAAAGCACAAACCTACCAAGCAACAAAGTCCTCTGACAACAAATGTTGGCTCTTTTTAAATTTTTGACTGTGTTGTTAAAGTGCTCACATTCGTTCAGGCAAGTTCGGCAAACTGCTCTATCTACCAACCTTTATATTTCCGTAAAATGTTGTGCTTCTTCTGCATTCAGCACTGATGTGTAGGGTGCAGAGCTGGCATGGAATATATAATATTGTGGAGAAAGGTAGGATAGCCTTCTTACTTCCTTTACCGTCATTTCCACGACATGTAAGTGATAACTACCTAAGGTCTTTTTTGTTCCTGAGACTATAGGAGCTATACAAAGGGACATACATTCATTTATATATATAAATGTATAATAAAGGGAAATCCATGGATGGCATCATGTTTTATTGTTGGTTTGGTTTGGTAAAATTCCGCCCAGAATTTTGCCATAAATCAGATGGAACCCGCCCCCAACAGGAGTGGGAGTGGGATCAAATGATAAAAATCCCATCTCGTCAGTCCAATGCAAATTCAAATCCTTCCTTGTCCCTGTTGTGAAGGGTTGAAAAGGAATACAATGCATGAATAGCCATAGTTCAGTAGTAAAGTGTGGTATCACAAAAGCTCACAATGCATTACTTTTCTCATTTCCGGATTGGATTGGGTGACATTTAACCACCTACCTTGGACTGCGAAAAGGGCAGGATTATGTAACTACTGGATTGTGAAATATTTGCAGTAAGTCTTACTGTCAGAAAGAACAGATAATTCAATTCCGTTGGAGTCAAGTTAACAATTTGTAAATTAAAAAGCTTTCAATAACTAAACACTTTAGCACTGTAGTTAAATGTATGTGTATGCATATGTATGTATAATATATGTATATATAATTTTTAAATATTTTGTCTTCCTGGCTTCTCTTCAGGTATTGTTGTTTGAACAAGAAACGCATTCTGCAGGTGTAAATACTAATCTTCAGCGTTAAAATAAACCCGTGTGACTTGAAAATTGTCCATTGTTGGCATTTGATTGCAAAGTACAAGTGTTAAGTGCATTCAAAGGTACACCACCATATATTACAATTGCAGAGTGAAAATATATTGAGTGAGAATTTTCAATACACGGGTTTCTCATCTAAATTCCAAGGGAGTGAAAGTAAAGAAAGGATCCACCCACACCACCACAAAACCACGAGTTCACAAAAGGTGCTACCTTTTCTTCCCTCTCTTTCAGTCTCTAGCGAATTAATGGTTTACTTAATATTTGGTTCAGCTCCTTTATGTGAACTATTTCTGCTGGAGGTTTGGGTCGACTTTCTTTCCCTTGAGGTTGATATTACAATATACATTAGAAAACAACAGATAATACTGAATTGTTCTGGGTTCATGCTTGTCCTCAGGACAAACTATTGGTTTTAATATATTGGGTTGGCTACTATTACTAATGACAGTGGCAACAAAACTCATCGTATATTTACTTGTTGGCTTAGACTTCTCAAGCTAAAGCAATGTACATGTGCCCCATTTTATTTTATTTTACATCCCAAGGCTTGGATTTAGATGTATGGATCGTGGTCACTGAATTATTTGTTAGCAAGCCAAGGCATGCACATTACTCTTTCCTTTCTTTTGTGGAGTACGTGCGTCCAATATCCCTCTATCTTTTGGCCTATAAGAATCAGAGAGAGAAAGGTAAAGGTTCTGGTTGACTGTGTTGGTAGTGTACATAATACAATCCCGTAGAGAAAGTAATACAAGAGCAACTTGGTGTTAGACAACTAACCAACCCGTGGATGGATGGATGGACGCGACTGGGTGAAATTCCCACGGGAAATTTTTTTTAGTAAGGGTCGGACTAAACCAATATAGCTGGATTTGAAAGGGGGTATTTTATTTTGTTTGTGAAATATATCCCGACTTTTCATGTTGAGGACTACAAATAACACTTGTACAGTTAAATATTGTTGTGAGTGTAAGTGTAAGTTAGCCTGGTAAAAGAGAAATGAATGCACTAACAAAACATTTGATGGTCAAAACAAATCATGTCCAACTGCCAAACTACTCGTAGAGCAACCACAGAAATAAACAACACTCACAACGAGCCATGGGAAAGCAGAAAATGTCACCATGAATGTGATAGAAACCTCACTTTGCTATTTTGGTCAGTTCTACATTAGGATACTTCAGTATTTGGGGAGTGGAATTTCATGAAAAGTTACGCCATTTTAACAACTCCCATACTGCATTGTACGATTCTATTGTGCATCCAAGTTTTTAAAGATTATCGATAGAAAACAAGGATAAAATTGGAAAGTATGAGAAAGTGTAATGTATCCTGCACTGGTCATATGTTCCTACTTCCTGACAAAAGCTAGTCGATGGCACGTTCTGCAGTTAAGTTTCAAGTGTTGGAGTGAGAATCCATTTGCGATTTTTATTTCCGGACCAATGTTCCTTCAGGGAACTCTTTTCTTTGGCTGTGACTGGAAATGGAACCCAAGCCTCGTGTTTGCGGAGTGAGAACTTCCAACAGAAGAAAGGCACGGACAAGCGTCACTGTTTATGTACTTTTCCCTCAACTCGACGGAGCATTGTTTTCTGCTATCAATTCCTTCTACTGTAACTTGTGGATTGTGCAATTCAGACTTTAGAAAACTGCAAGGAAATAAAGAACTGAAGTAAAGTACTTAACGGGACTCGTCCTAATTTATCTATGCGCCACAGTACTTTGGCTAAATTATTGGAAATTACAATAAGACTACGAAGTTTGCAGTACGAACATTTTTATGGGCAGAATAATGCTCACACTCAGTGTGTCACACTGTAGATTTTTATGTTGTCCTTATTTGATGTCCGCTTTTATAAAAATAAACATTCAGCACATTAATTATGTATTAAATGGAACAGTAAACCATTATCTTGATGGATTATCTTGCAATCTTTAAAATTTGGGTTATCAATAATACCATCCTATTAAATCCATTTACCTTATCCACAGAAGCACAGAATAAGCCACGCTGCTATATAATTGTATATATTCATTAGCAGGGCATGTGTTGTACAATGTACTTCACGCTCCTCTTAATGGAACAGTCTAAATTTAACTATTTTATCTCATCCCTGTTGATTTCTCTCATGGCGCAAATCTACTATGAAGTGGATGACGGATTAGACATACACCTGTCAAATTCCTGTTTTTTTTTCTGCTAAACTATGCATGTACAAGGATTAATGTGCATGACAACTGTATCTATTTCACTCATTTTCTTTATCAACCCATAACCCACGTACCTCACAGTTGACGACGCATGCATGTGACTCTAAAAAGTTTATGGATTAGGATTGTCTTGTCCTGTGACCTAATCATCTGATAATTGATCACTTTCATTCTGACGTCCATACTTGATAAGCTGAATTAACAATGTGATATATAAACGGAAGACTTGGTAATGGAAAATGATATTCCTCCATCCCCACCCATTGTCGCTTATAGAAGGTCCTGAAAAACAAAATTAAAATGCGAGCTGTTATCGTTTTGTTGAGTTTTGCTGCTGCGACCCTTGCCGGTATCCCATGGGAGCCTGAGCCAAGGGATCAAGGTATTAATGTACATTTACTCTTTGCTATCCTTCAATTATTCATTCGATGGCACAAAGGTTTTAATCTTAAATTCCAAAACTATAGCCTGGATTGACCGACACAATGGCTTTGTCAACAATAGTATCGTAAACGGGGACAATATCAACGTCCTATTTTACGGTGATTCAATTACCGATGCCTGGCGTTCTACTGGTTCGCCGATTTTTAACGAACATTTCGCTCCACTTGGTGCCGCTAATTATGGCATTGGCGGTGATAGGACAGAGCATGTCCTTTGGAGGATTATTAACGGCGAACTTACTAACCTCAGCCCAAAACTTTGCGTCCTCAAAATCGGTAGGTTGGATGGGGTCACGAGTGTTTCTTCAATATTAATAAGATTGAAATGAAAAAATGGCATTTACTTTTCATCCGCTAAAAATTTCTAGGAACAAATAATCTTGGAGCAAACACGGATGCCGACATTGCTCGTGGTATCAGTGCCATCATTGACACGCTCCGATCTGAATTGCCAGAAATGAAAATTCTTCTATTGGGTGTCCTCCCAAGAACGAATGCGGCTTCCACGGTCCGAACTGAAAATATTAATTCATTGGTGTCCATTCTTGATAATGGCAGTACTATTCGCTATTTGAATATGAGGGATGCATACTACAGAGGAGATGGTAACTTTGTTGAGGAATTGTACACGGCTGACCTTCTTCATCTGTCTGGGCCTGGTTATGCTAAGTGGCAAGAAGTTATGAATTCATTGTTCACGGAAATGTATTCTCAAGTCTATTTTTAATTCGAAACGTCTCAATATTAAAATTCACACTCTCACGATGTTATTGGAACAATAAAAATTTTAAAATTACTGAAACGAGTTGATGATTGTAGACCTACATTCAATATCTTGTATACACATAAGTATTTTTAGTATACGTTCTTGAAGCTTGAACTAAATACTACAAAGAAATACTATGTACCACACAATTGAATACTCGAACAGGTTGTAGGAATTTTTAGCACACATAACTCTAAAATTGAGACTAGTAACGAAAATCAATCCGAGTTTCAAAGTCCCATAGTATTCTGCAAGTTTTAGTTTTGTATTCTACTTTTACATATTCCAATATTCTTTTCAAAGAAAATTGAGTTGGCTTCATGACTGGATGCAAAGGAGATGAAAACTGGCGAGTGATGTTACATAAATGATTTGGTGATAGCATTGAAGCACGATCGGAGTACAAAAGAACACATACGGTAACTTGAGAACCTTGCGTAGAATTCTGAATACAATAGGAGAGCGGTAGACGAGTACCGATGGAAAAGTGATGAGAAAGAAAAACGATGGGATGGTGAAATTCTGAATAAAATACAAGTCAAGAAAGATACGATATACAACGCAAGGACTCGACTATTCTCATGAAATTGTCTGTTTGCTTTTTTCTCCCCTAGCTTTCCCCGCATCCCCATTTCATTCGAATTAGCGAGAAAGATTTCTACAAGAAAAACTTTGAGTTTTCAATTGAAGCATGAATTTGATTAACATTTGCACTCAATATCATTTCAAAGTTGTAAAAAAAAAATTGGAAAGTACAAATCCAAGTTATCCTTCTTCTGCATCTTCGTAAAAGTTGAAAGGAATCAGTATTTTAAAATTGAGCCTAGAAACTACAACCTAACTCGTCTTAGAGCCCTCATTTTTGTTCCACTTACTCGGCAGAAGAATACAGCTCAAATACTATCCTCCTCTCAAACTAAAATGGTATATATTCCGGATTGGATTTTAGTTTAGCATGATGTTTCTTTGGCCTGGTGGAGTTGCAGCAATGGATCTAACATAATAGATGGATTGTATTCGAGAGCTCATTTTGAGATCCATCCGCCCAAATTGAATTCGTTTGTTCTTCCGGATACAATGGGTTTGCTTTACTCACTCAATCTCGATCAGATATCTGCTCCAGCCGCTCGTGCTTAACTCCTTTGCTCAGATGCATGTTTACTGTCTTCTGTTCTGTGCTTCCTTCAGTTAAGCACGCATGGACAAGAATGTTTTGTTTTCATTTTGGTTTAGACTTTAGAGAGACTGGATTTGGAGTTGAAGTGCTCCAATCCTGTATGGCTTTGTTGTTTTGTTTGTGAATTGAATGGAAATTGAAGGAGGAAGAGGATGAGGGCAGTTTGGTTTGGTTCCTAAGTTTTGTTCGGATAGAAGTGAAAGTTTATATCTGATGGGAACTTTGAGCTGGTTATATAAATAAGCTGGCAGTTTATGTTATTTTCCATTTGGAAGGTATGAAAATTTCTAAAATTTCCTGGCCATCGAGGAGCTGAAATCCTGTCGAGTTATGCATATGAATACTTTATGCAGCAACAAATTAAATGTGTTATTTAAAAACAGATGATGTGCTTAGTGCAGCAGGTTGATAGCATTATTGAAATAATTTTGAACGTTTTTTCAGTTCCACCATCTAATAAAATGTGCACAGTATTATATTTGTACGAAAAATTCGACCAACACAGCATATTTTAATTTTTTGTCTGAAGAAAGTTGCTCGAAGTTACAAACTTCCAAAAAACTTCCGGATGTTTTTGATTTTTGATTTTTTGAATGAATTTGTAAACTTAACTCGGGCAGTGAATTTCGAAGCTTTTGCATCGCCGTATTTGAAGTAATCAATACCTGCTCAATTCCCCATGTATATTGAAACTCGAAATTCTCAAAACTCGCGAATCACCACCGCCTGCTTTCCCCTTAAATTTACTTCCGATATATCTACTATTTGTATGCACCACCCTGGCCTATGTGCAATAATGGGTGAAAATGGAAAGTTGTGAAATTGCCGTAAAATTTAAATTCACAACTTAACACGGACAACATAGCATCAGCAGGAAGGCTTCCTCGGGTAGACTGACATGACAGAAAGTTCAAACGAAACCAGACAACCAGCTTTCTCAACGATTTGCTGTTACATGCCTCAGTTAATTTAACGCTTCATCCGAACAAGCATGCCGTGGCTATGGACAAATATAAAGCTTCCCCAACCAGTAAGAACGATGGGCAAGTTTTTCAACTTTTGAGTTACGAGGGTCATAAAGTAAAGCAGGCTTAAGTAAAGTAAATATTATTGGTTTCTCGTGAAGTGAAGCAATAGAGAAAGAGTTAAAGCGTGGTATTAGTTCAAAGCACTTTACAACTTAAAGATGAGTTAGAATTTGAATCGTCGATAAAAAAAGTTAAACTCGGTGTTTTTACAGAACTCTAAATTGCGTACTTAAAACAAACACAAGTAACACATATGTACCATTTCCTTATCTACTCCTCACAAAACTTTTTTTAAAAGGAGGACGACACGACAATTTTGTCAAATGGGACAAATGCGGCCGATTTACCCGATCAGATAAATAACCACATGCGAGTAAATACCAATACGACTGATTCAGTATTGGTATTACTCATGCTAGGAGTTCTAGTTGAACTATGGAAAGCATTATATACCGATAAAATTTTATTGCTGTTTTCATTCCCAGTTCGGATATTGCATGGAAAGTTTAGAAGTTTAACTACTTTAAAATTTAATGCTGCTTCACCGACCCAACCTCTCCTTCTCCTAAACAACTACCTGGAGAAATCCATCCATACTGGATTGATGGAAATGTTTCTTGTTTCTATAGACTGGAGTGGATGCTTCAACCAAAACTTGACGCTTAAAAGTGCATTAAATATTTAAACGCCACTGCCTGAATTAATACCTGAATGTGCATACGGTACAAGACAAAATCGCCTATTTCCTTCGTTTATGAGCCACTTTACATGAATGTCACCATATGCGTATCACTCTTTCAACACATTTTGTATTTTGCCATCCCTGGTTTTTTCAGACCGGATATTTTCTGCCACAATTCGCTCTGTTCTCGTTTCGCGTTGTAGCGATTACTCGAGCATTTGCTTTTTAAACATGGAACCACGGGCGGTTGAAAAACAGATAATTTTTAAACTAATTCGGCTAACACTAAACTTTCAATTTTGTCTGCAGATATTTCGAAGTAAGACTTAACCTCATCAAAACTACTTTGCGACCACGGCTTCTGAACTATCCGACATCATTCCTTCTACATTCTTTTCACTAGTCGTCTGTTTCTCATTTCGATAAGGAGATGAATGGATTAACTTTAAAATAAGGACGTGAACAATGATTTTGTTTCATGTATGCTGTCTTCTGTTGCATGAGGTCTTGTTGTGGTATGTAGCCGCGTTTGAAAGAGAACCAAAAGTAAATCAGAGTGCCAAATATTTATGTTTCATTCCAAGATTCAACACTGATCTGATGAATTTTCGCCACGGTAAGTGGTAGATGTCAAGATGGTCTTATTTATTACATACTTGTGAGACATGTAAAACTTTTTTACATCATTCAACAACATGCACTTTGTTCTCCCTATTGTTGTTTGGTATGGTGTGCCATGTTACATATGGTACAAGTTGGCTGACGCAAATATTTTGGCTTACGGTACAAACCTCGCATTAAAGTTCTTCGACAAACTAGTACCAGCAAATCTTGAAATTTGACTGATATTCTCGTGTTGTTAGTCACACTGTTTTCTAGCCAATGTTTGCCAAACATTGTTTGAGCTTGGCTGATAACTAAGTGCAAGTGCTAGATTTTTTTAGAAGGTTGAGAATAATTGGGCTTGCAAATTTGTTAATGTACCGCAAAAAGAACTTATGCGGGTTGTCTTTTGGGCATCTTTTGTAAAATGCGTGCGTTGACTCTTGTTTTTATTTCCACGCTTCAGCTCACACTGATGCAATTTGTCTTTCTTAATTATTGGGGTGATCAGGCCTAATCCTTAATTAAGTGCGTTACTCCCAGTGAATGACACCAACGAAGTGGGAATGGTCGCGCTCTATTTGCTTTTAAAATCCGTTGTTTATGTTTGCCACCTGCCTTCAAGAAGTGGAGTGGACAATAAGCACACTACTACTTATTGGCTTCTGGTTTAAAGATTTATTACAACAAAACTTTTAACCAGTCAACCAGCGATTGATTTATGCTAAGTGAACTTTCTACCGGAATTAAGGGTTGAGCAATTGACTAATTTTACCAAAAAATCGCAGTCACGAACGCGATGTCAATTTTAGGGATTTAGCGTCAAGAAAACGGAATGATACTCTCCAAGTTTCATTAGTTTCATCGCACAAGTATCCTATCTCTGCATTTTTTCATCTATTTTCTTAGCTTGCAGATCCTTCCTTATCCCACCATTGTCCTCGCTTCTAGAAAAACCGGCACAAAATTCAATAACTCTGCTTTACGCTTCTTGAAAGCCTGGAAAGTTCAGTTCATCTCATCTGGAGTACCAAACCTTCATTGGTATTCTTCCCCAGTGTCGGTGTCACTACTGTAGCACTCTTCCAGTTTTCTTTCATGATGATTCTCGAGGAGATCCTTTCAATCAAAGAGATTGACAGGGTGATACCCTGTTGAAAAATTTCCGTCAACCAGGCCATCCAACGACAAAGACTCTAAGGAAGGACGACTAGCAAATAAATTGCATTCAGGAATTTTCTATCCAAAACTAGTAGCTGAGTGTGGTGCCCCTCTTTTTTTTAGCTAGAAACATTGAAGACCTTTGTGTGAATGGGAATGACAAATCCACGTCCCTACCATTTTCGTATACGTTTACCTTACTTTCTCCGTCAAAATCTAAACCCTCTGACAAGAACCGTCAGGATAAAAGAGCAGAGTTCAAAATGTGTCAAAGAAATGAAATGGCAAAGTGAAAGTGTAAATAATGCTCTGTACTAAAAGTGAAACAGTTCTTCAAAAAATAAGACTTAAGGTAAAAGCAGTTCTTTTACAGCAGCAGTTGCCGCAGTTGGTACTTTCTAAAATTGTTTCTTGTTCCTTTACTATCATTATCAATACTTACTAAAACAGAGAAATAAACGACCGTAAAAAGGCCTTCGTTTGTTCACTGACAAGTAATTTATGAAACAACTTTTCCAATCTTGTGGAATTAACAATTACTCCATGGGTCTCATTACTCAACAATTTATTATCGTTTAAGGTTTCATTTGGTGGAGGATTAATCCAACCATAAATTTCTATTTTGTTGGTAAACCCAGTTGCTTCTCAGCTTTGTTTTCTGTGCATAAAATTGTAGATAAATTAGTACCGTAATTCTGTATTGGGATGGGACTGCTGAGGAGGAAAAAGTGAATTGGGAGCTTTGAAGGGTTTACACTGGAATTCCAGATTTGCACTCAACGTAAGAACTTGGTAAAGTTGGAACTTGGAACCAGGGAAAGTTTTCCTAGCTTCATTTATTTTATTTTCTCGTCCCCTCAGCTGCATTGCTTTGCTGGTTGGTTAGTAGTTGGTGCTTCAGAGAATTCGAACCTATTCCTTCTAATCCCCGGCTTTATTTCGGAACAAAAGCCGGCTTCAGCTTAACCAGCTCGAATTCCGAGTTGGATACCGTGGGTCGTCCTGTAGAAACTGAAGTAAAGTTACGAGAACTCAAGTTCTTGCATGGATCCATCCATTCAGAGTCGTCAGTCATTTCACAAACAATTCCACAAAAAATACGTGTGTTTGTTTGAGTGGAAATTGTGGGTTCTTCATCAATTTTGCTGAAATGTGACAGATTCCGCTCTATATATAGATTTTTTGGAGCAGGAACAGAGACAAATGTGGCATGAGTGTCAACCACGGTCAAAGGCAAACTTATTTGGCAGCTATGTCCCATGTTGGGTTGAGTAAAAAGGTTTCAACATGGACAAGTGAATAAGGTCCAGTATCCAACTTTGTTTGACTGTGGTGTGACATCCAACCATCCACTGAGACTGTCAGGGCAGGGTTGTAATGCATGAATGGCGAAAGAAGGATGGCGTTGGTCTTCTGGATGTGGATGGAGGCTCAAAGGATTTCATTCCGGTTGGTAGAATTCTAATCATTCCCTAGTCGAATTGGATGGAATTCCTTTACACAAGAGCATATTATAACAGGGATATCTTCTATTAAACCTTTGATGTGTCTCCATGCATCGTTCAGTCAATTCAGTATTCAATTCAGGCTTCCAACGTGTTCTTCTCAAGAACTGTCTCGAACCTCGTTAATTTCATGTGCTACCCTATAATGACCAGGAAACTAGCTAAAGTAAAGAGGGGGAAGGTGGGGCTCAGAAAACTCAAACGTATCTCCTAATAAGTAGTCCAGAGAGAAGAGAAAGCAGTCTCTTATATGTATGCGCATAGTTATTGCTGAATATGAATAAAGTCAATAGACGGATGGAACCATTTTGATACTGGGCAAAGCAGATTGAAATTTAAAAAGGGTTATTAATAAAGCTGTTCGTACATGGGCAAGTTTATTGGTAACTGAAATGATTTCATGGTTCAGATGAGCCCTGTTTGAAAAATATTGCTAAAAACTTAGACTCTTTTTCAGTATTTTTTACAAATTCAATTTGTGACTGGAATGGGTTTAATGTAGCAAAAGTGTTAATTAATTTCTTTTGCAGCTTATTGATGTTTATTTGACAGCAGATGGCACGCTAAAATCATTTTTTTTAATAATTTTCATATATTGTAACTTCACAAAGTCAATTAGGAAAGAATTTTTGGGTAACTAGTTTCATAATGTTGACCCTGTGCATAATTGCAAAATGAAGAATCTTGTGCAAACACCTCTAGCATAATTGTAATGTGACTGTAATGTGCTTATGAGAATTTTGTGTAATTAAAGAAAGCTTACTTCCTTTATGTCAAAATAATGGCGCTGTCATTTACGTGCAGAGCTGACTGGTGACAACTGACAACTGGGAAAATTTGGCAAAGTCAGACACAGACTACCACACACCATAAATCTGCACGTTCACGTTGAATTTTTTGCTGGAAGGTTGGTCTGCTTTCTCTCACATGTTCCTGGCTTGCGTGCTTTTGAATGACTCGACCATTTTTGCATCGTGCGGTACAACCTTATTGAGCAAGGGACGTATTTTATAATTACATTATAACCAACCACAGGGCATCCATCCCATCAATAACAAAAAACTAAAGTTGAGTTCCATGCTGACCTATTCACATATCGAATTATTTACTAGTCCAGGATGTACTCGGTCGTGTAGAAAGGAGAATATAAACATAATGCAACCGACTGCGACTTGCTTTAGTCAAGGTATATGTACAAATAGAAAAATATCGAAAGAATGTTCCCATTTTCGGAGAAGAGTCAAAATAAATACTTCCGTTTTATCAAGGAATGGAAAATACTTAGACCACCTACTGCTCCATCAAAAATGACCTTTTCAATAATGTGACTTTCGTTCCTACTTTTTTTTCTTTTCTTCATATCGTTTACTTGACTGTCTGACGGCCTTATCATTATCCCATTCAACCGTTTTACATTTACCTCTTTGCCCACGCTGTGGAAATGATGACAGCCAAATGACCAGTCGTGTAACTGATTGAACCTGAATGAACCCTTTCCGTAGATTGCATTTTTTCTTTTTTTTAAATTGAGACAAGTAATTAGATTTTTATGATTAAAAACTTGCAAATTTCACTGATTCAGGAAATACAACTTAGGGAATTAAAAATTTCTTCAAACCCTATGAATGAAAGGTATCGAACTGTTCGATTCGAACGCAAGGCGAAGCTTTTCAACTGCTTCATATCTAAATTCGGAAAAGGGCGTTATAATTGATAGGTCATCAAAATTTATTTCTCAAAGAAAGTTTAATTTTTATTCCGGGGATTGTCCAGCTCAAAACGCACAAGGCTTGAGATAAGTAAAGGAAAAACTGCTCAGTCATCGAATACCTGATCATCTCATCTTCCTTTCGGTGCCATCATGAACACATCCTGCTTTTTTACTTCTTGCTCGGTTGAATGAATGCATTCCGGATTTGGTGTGTCAGATTTGAGCTCCCACTTCCATGCAAGAACTTCTCATCTCATGCAGATAATCAGAGAAGAAAAGGAAAGGTCGTCAATTTCCTTGGAAGGGTAGAAATTCTAGAAATATTTTCCGGACTGACTTCAAAAGAAGTAGGGAATGTGAGCGTGAGTGAGTAAACGGGCAAGATTTCCCCATTTTCCAAAAAGCGAGTCAAATTGGAAGTAATCGTAGCGTAAAAACTAACAGGATCGGATCTGGTGCAAATTACTTTCCCGACAGTTTCCCATTTCCCAACAAGTAAGTAAACGAACCGAATGAACGGTCATGCTATCAGCTATCCTATATTACTCTTGTTGGCCAGCAAAGCGTTAATTATATCAAGATATAGAAGGCTCCCGGTTAGTCAGGTAGAAGTACTTATTCTGGTTACACCTGCAACTGAACTCAATCACAATCCAATTCAATCCTTACTAGCAAAACGCTTTCTCTAAGGCTAACTCTCAAATTCCACGAGGCTTTACACCAAGTTGTTAGCTTAGTTCTTGGTAAAGTGAAGTTAAGGTGGTTCATTGATGTTGGTATACTTTGTGAAACGAGGCTAATTGGGGAAATGTCAAAGTATGTAGTTTGGGCAGAAAAAGTCAACTCAACCAAAAAAAAGTTCTGTGTAATGCGAAATGAAACCAAAGCGGATTGATTTTTTATAAATCCTATTACCGGCTTGTCTCCCTGATATTCCACAAATAGCATGAACCCCTAGCATGGCATCATTATGGCACGTAATTGGATTTTAGACTTGCTGACTTGATTTGCTTTAAGGGATTTTGGCTTGGCACAGCATTAGCATCAAGTAGTCCAGTCAAGTGGTTGAGGCTAAGGCTAAGCTGATAAACAAAGCATTGCAAATTTATATAGGTACGTTGCAGCTAAATCGAAATGGTTTTGTCTTTTTCCTGCCACTTTCCACTTGTCTCTGCCTTTTATTTATTGATCCATCATTTCCTTTCTTTATCTCTTTTATCCGGTCAAAACCTTCTTTTGTATATAACAAAGAACTGAGTTTGCTGCATGTCACCACAAACTGACAGACAAACTAAGAGTACATTACAGAAATGCCCTAATGTAAATAAGTTCTTATTATTTCCTATCAAACATGTTCTACTCGTAATTACACAATTTATACAATGGACAATGTTATTTATAATTGTTACGCTTGTTTCTAGAGGTTGAAATTTGCTCACAATGTTGTGTTCTCTCGTTACAGGAAATTTTTGATGGAGCGACTTTTTAACGACGATGAAGGCACCATTGTGGACTCCAGTGGTGAATACCGTGTCGTATTCGACATTGCAGGACCTCAACGTGATTCCTTATCCCAACCCCAACAAACTCAATCCCAACCACAGCAGACTCTCTTAAATATAAACCCCAACCCGGTTGCTGCCGTGGAGAAAGTTGCATCTCTCCTTCCCGGTAATGCCAACAACGACGACTTTTCCATCGATGAAGACGTCACCGATCAAGAGCCTCCATCATACCAAGACGTGACCCTTGTGACTCACGGTGACCTTCTCACCGCAAAAAAGTATTTGGTTCCATTAGTAGAACGGTGGGACGGTCCCGTCTCTCTTGTCCTCTTTGCAACTAATTCTTCCCATTTGGAAACCACTCTCGCCTTTATCGCCCACGTCAGATTGTGCAGTGATGAGGTTCGGCACCATGTGAATTTTCATATTGTTTCTCCCCTCGTGGAAACTCATCTCCGATACACAGCATCCAACAATGGAAAACGACTCATTAATAAGGCACGATTGGAAAAACAGAACAAAAGGCCAGGACCTTGGGGAGGTTCTGGATCCGCCTCTAGTAAAATCAGACGAAGTTCTGCCCCAAATAAAACAAACAATAACAATTACAGTTCTGCTGCAATCATAGATTTAGAAACAGAGTGCCAATATTTCCAGGAACAAAAGGAGAGCTCAAAATTTTATAGGAATTCCAGAGAAAGTAGTGATCCTTTATATTTAAGTAGTTCTGGAGGCAGTGTGAGTATATCTTCCAGTAGCAATTTACTGATGGGTAGCAGTTATCCGACAAACTTACTACGAAATGTGGGGAGAAAGCGAGTAAGCAGTAGTTACTCCCTTGTGATTCCGCTCTACATGCTACCTTCTGAAGGGCTTAGGTCCAAGTTTCATAGAATGGTGAAAAGAAGAAAGGACGTTGATGAAAAAACTGTTTTTGTGATCCCTTCATTCGAAACTAAAAATGAAGAAACACCCAAGAATAAGGTAATAACAAACTATGACATTAAAGATATTTACTTCTGAATGAGTCCAATAATGTTAAAATATAACGATTATTTTAAATCCCCTAAGGTGGAGTTGCTCAAGTTATTGCAAAACTATCAAGCAAGACCTTATAAGTTTGAACTCTGCTGGAAATGTTTGGTAAGTGAAAACTTGTATCGCAGTACCCAATTGTATTTTTGATGATTGTCCCTTTTGGTATGGAAAATGGACGAAAAGCCAATAAACTGTGAGGAGACAAAGGAAGGATTTTTTGTAACACAAAGCAAAGGCTTCATTCTTTTTGTCTTGAGAGAGAAAGATAATTGACTTTGACAGCCCTTTTCAACAAAGCGACATTCTCACAACGGGATGATGTTAAAAGCTAGTTTTTCTCTTTGTTGTGTTCCATTGAATAGATGAGCAAGAGGCAAAAGTAGTTTAGGGACATTATCGTCTCAATTATTTTCCGTAAAGCTGTGCTACAATTGTACTGTGGGGAAAACTGCCAGAAAAAAAACGCTTTTATCTTTTAATTGGATTTAGTTTATTGACTTCCGTGCCCTGTCAAATCTCGTTTTTCAGCATCAATTCAATTAATGGCTTCGTGTTTTTTATTGCGAGTTTTGAACTTCTTTTCAAATCAATAATATTCAGATAAGTTGGGCAGTGCGAAATATATCTAAGTGTTTTTATTTGCTTTTCTTTGAAAAACTAAATTGACAAGCTTTTAGTATAATATTCCTTTTAGACTTTAAAAACCCAATTCCACTCAGCCCAGCGCATTTAT
>JAAXNX010001829.1:0-15916 GCA_036491905.1 Folsomia manolachei | reverse complement strand
TCGATTTTGCTGTTTTCTGGGACGCCTTTCCTCCTGGTGACCGTGGCCGTGTATGTGCTACTCTGGGGAAAGCAGAATGTGCATGGGTGGAGTCTTTTTTCGCATACTTTAGCAATGTTGCTGAATTCGCTGGGTCAGGGATGCTCCAATGCGGCCTCGAGACTGTATGATAGTGATGATAATGCTTCGACGAGTTGTATGCTAATTGGTTAGTGGGAAGAGGTGGAAATGATAAAGGCTAAATGTTGAGTTTGACTGTTTTAGGGATTGCAAATCATTACTTTGCCCTTGCCTCGTTTACTTGGATGACCATGATTAATTATGATTTGTGGTCGATGTTCCGGTAAGAAGTGTGCAATTATTGTTGAAGCTAGAGTATGGATTTGCATGCAAAACTTGATTTCGCAAATATTTTGTGTACAGATATTTGCAAAATACAGTAGGAAGGTCACGAGGAAGAAGGAGATTCATAGCTTACAGTTGTATCGGATGGGGTGTCCCACTTCTTGCGGTGCTTATCTGTGTCGTATTAGACTTAAAATATGGACTATATGGGTAAGGAGGCTGTTAATTGTTTCGTGCAGAAATTTTTTGCAGTGACAATTTGCATGTTTTTTGCAGAGATGACGGAGGCGAGTGCACGACCGAAATCGTGGTTCCACTTTACGGTCATAAGAGTTGTTACATTTTTGAGGAATCGCGTCCCTACTTTCTCTTCTACCCGATTGGGACACTGATGGGGATTAATCTGGTCTTTACCGGGATGACGGCCCGAAATATGTATTCACATCGGCAATCTGCTAAAATTGCAGAGAAGAAGTCTACGAAACATAAGAGAATGTGAGAGACCAAAGTTTGCAAAAATATGGCAAGAAAGTTTGCAAAAGATGTTTGCAAAAAAAGTGTCTGAATCTTTCCAGGTTTTCCGTTTGGTACAAACTATTTGTGGTGATGGGAATTGCACTTACGTAAGAAAAGACTTGAATTTAGTGTCATATTTTTGCAAAGATCTCATAATTTGCACGCATTAATTTTAGGTCTGAAGTTGTGGTATGGAATCTTAAAAAGAAGGATGAGACACTTCCTTGGTATCTGATATTTCCTGATGTTATCACCGTACTACAAGCAATTGCGATTTTTGTACTGTTTGCTTGTCAGCCTAAAATTATTAGACAACTTTATGAAGGGTATCCGAGGCTAAGACGTGAGTGGAATTTGTAATTGATTGATTTTTGGAAGGGAATAGAAATTAGTGCAATATTTTGTCAATATTTTGTTTGCAGCATTTCTAGATAAAGTACTTCAACTACGGTGCTATTCCAAGACAGAGACAAAGACGCCACCGCATAGATTCGATGGAGTACCGGCGCCCGTAAAACTTTAGAACTTTTAAACAAGAATTTTTGTAATTAATCGCTTTTTGAAAAATAAACGAGACCCGAACTATTTATTTTCCTATACTCCTACGTCCTAGAACATGAGCTATCTACGCATTTAATAAATTAAGTATTTGATTGAATTGAAGCATTTGGTTTTTTCCACAGGGCAGTATACACTGATATATTTATACTTGCTTAATTCAAACAATATTCATAATAATGAGGATGGATTAAAAGGCTATAATCTTAAATCTTGTTAAATGTAGGTAGCTATTTAACATTTACCTAGGGTAATTTGTAATTACAGCTAGTTTGTGTAAAGAGAGATAATTAATACTTAATTTAGCCATCTTCAACTTGAACCAGGATTTTGAAATGATGTCAAAGTCTCTCCAAATAAGAGATAGGTTAGGAGTTTTGGTTCAACTAGGATTTCTATAATAATTTATAAAATTGATCAGATAAGTAACCCTAGTCGTTGGCAGGGTTGACTGGGAGAAAATGCAGACAAAATCAAAATGACCTACGCACTACATGTAACTTAATGAGCGGAGCACCGGATAACTATTACTCACAGATACGATAAGTACAAATGACTTGGAAGGTTTTAGTTCGTAACTCTTTGACAAAAAACACTCTTTCAAAAATGAATAGTTTAAAATTAATTACACTCTTTTAAGACGACGACACTAATTGGGGTTTGTTTCTTCTAAGTAAGCATAACCTGTCAACAGGACATCAAAATTTGAGAACATTATTCTTCTTTTAAGTGGAGTGGACAAAATAGTGGCACAAACAAAAGGAGTTTTAGACAATAAACAATAAATATGATTGAAACACGGGGTAAGCCACAGTATTGCTGCTAATAAAAATGTTATACTTAACTAATAATTAGTGCTAGTTGCCATTCATACCATCTTCCCAGTGGCCGTTATCTCCTACTTTTGTGGAGGTTGAGCTTGAACCATGATATTCATCTTCTTGATGTTCTGGTTGCTCTTTTGCAACGACAGAGGCATAAGATTTCTTATTACTGTTAGAAGAGGAAATATTGGATGAGGAGTTATCATAAAATGGCGGAGACAGCAGAACATCATTCGGTGTTGTGGTGGGTGTTGCTAATCCCCGGTTGATGAGAGTATTCCCAATATTCAGATCCTAGAGTTAAATTCAGTTAAGTAAGTTTTTTATTAGAAGAAAAGTAATTTACTGTTACCTTATCAAATAGTTCTACGAATACCACGGTCTCATTCCCGGATTTCAGGTATTCCTTCACCCTCGCGGTAAGAGATTGCCATTGGGCGCAGTATGTAAGGTCACAAAATGCAACGATTGCCTCATCCGGCCATCTTTCTCCGACACAACTGGACAAAAATGTAATTTATAAAATTAACAAAATACAATTGTCAGGTACAATTTGTCACAAGCTGAGACCTACCCTAAATTAAGCGTCGCCTGAACAGCTTGAAATCGCATGTTTAAAAATTGGGGTTGCATCTTTCTAATGTCAGATTGACTAATGATTCGTTTATCTCCGTAATCAACGTAGCAAACTTCTGCGGACTGAGTGGCGTCATCCAATCTTAAAATCTTTCCACGATACCTGCGCATTTACCAATTAGAAAATTGCCAATTCGAAATTATAAAATATAAGCTTACATCTTTCCATCAATATCGAACGGAGCCACAATTATTTGCCCGACAGTCAAACTCTGTGGATCCAACGGTTCCAAAACACTTTCCGTCATTTGTTCCGTAAGTTTGTCGAGTAAAATTGATTCACGACCCATTACTAAATATTTTAAAATTATGATTAATTACTGATCATCATAATAATTTACCTTACAGGAAGTTACCTTGAATCCAAAAATCATTTGGATGATACGCACAAGACACAAAAACTTCGAGAACTCCGCTCCTCGTAGGAAATGTGTAGGTTTCATTAGAACCTCCTGAGGATGAGTTATTTGAAGACGACGGAGAAGAATCACCCGCTGAGCGACGGGGAGCCCGATTTTGAGTAACGATATCAATATTTCTACGAAGTGCCTTTTCTTCATCGACTTTCTCGATTATCATCTGCTTCGCAAATTCAATCTGGTCCTCGGTCCCTCTCAGGGTGACCGTAACCATTCGTACGGCGTCTGACCCACCTAAAATCAAGAATAATTCGTAAAGTATGAAAAAATACTGCAATTTTTGCAAATAAAGTTGCGAAATTGTTTTCTCACCCCTGTTATGAAACTGATTTCCCGTATCCACATTAACTTTCGCTTTACTCAGATCTTGTATCCCTCGAATAGATTCGCCCCCTTTGCCAATAATTCGTCCTACAGAAGAATGTGGGACGTGCATCGTGGTCGAGGTGAGAATGGGTTGAACCATTATATGCTTCTCGATAAGGCTCTCCGCCACGGTGACGTCCTGGGGTTGACCACGTATTTGACAAATCCGGTCCCCATTTTCAAGCGCTGTAAAGTTAAGACACAAAAAGTTAGACCTGGGGTTGCAAAGTATTTTATTTATTTTTATGGTGTTTGCTTACAGTCATCCTTAAACGTGATGATGGTGTTAGAATCTTGTTGTATGGCCCGAATGTTCGTCCCCTTTCTCCCGATAAGCCCAGGAATATGATCCCGGCCAATTTGGAGCTCCCTAGTGTGAGTATAAAATACCATGTTCAGTAATTGTTCGGAATGTTTTTACTCTTAAAATTTCTTTCTTTCCTTCAAATAAAGCCATTCCGTAGCTTAAATTACTCCGATATGAATTTTAAAATACCATGTTCAGTAATTGTTCGGAATGTTTTTACTCTTAAAATTTCTTTCTTTCCTTCAAATAAAGCCATTCCGTAGCTTAAATTACTCCGATATCATGGTCATATCGGCGATATGAATTTCTCTTTACCTGGTAATTCCCGTCCTGTCATAATCCGTCTCCGGGGTTAGACCGTGTTGTGCAAAATGTCCATTTCCATTCGCTGCTGCGGCACCGGTCAATTGTGGAGGTGAGGGTGTCGGGAGCTTAATTTCTTCTTTAACCTCGACCACAGGAGGTGAAGTGATTTTTAGCTGCGGGTGAAGAATCTTCAGTCTTGATTGCGTTGACTTCAATTTTGGGCTCGGGACTGATAGCTTGGGGCTCGGAACATGCCGAATTATTCCCATCCAGCTCAATTTCATCTTTTTTAGTCTTAGTGCTTATCTGAGTCGGTGGAGGGGACGGGGTGTTTGTGGTGCAAAATATTTCATGATGATCCGAGAAAGTGACTGCGATTCCTTTCTCCGGAACTGTTTCTCTTCTTTTTTCGATTGGATAGGGCCGAAGACGAGGAATCCGGTGGGGTAGGAGGTTCGTTGTCGGGATTCTTCTTGCTTTGTCGGATATAAAGGAGGTATGCGACCCCGATCGCGGCGCCGAGGGATGTGACCCCAAAAAGGATACGAGATATAAAAGCGCGACTCAGGGAGGAGGGTGGGGTGGACATTGTTCAAGTTTTAAGGGTTCTGGCAAGGATTGACCGAGGTTATACTATTTTGTAGCTGATTTCGTAGTCGTTTCCTTCCAGATGGCGAATGTCGACGTTTCAGACCCCTTTAGAACAGTTCATCGCAATCTGTAAGGGCAGGAAACAATCAAAAATTAATGATGAACTATTTTAATCAATCTTATGCACGACCAACAAAAAAAACTCACCACTAGAACCTTGGAGCGTTATATAATATAACTTATATTGTTAACAAGTCAATTGTTGATGTGGCTGGGCTGGTATATTGGTAATTAATTGAAATCTTGAACCAAAAACTAGGTAGAACGGCCAAGAATCATTCCGGTGGGGTTAACTCTTAATTAATTGTCTCTCTGTTAATTAAAAACAAGAAATTACAAAAGTTAGAAATATCAAATATTCAACATTGTCTAATTTCGCTTACTACTTTACTCCTACTACAACTCAGCTAAATTAAATTACAATTAATAGCCCCACTATACACAATCAGCAACTGTCAGTCACCCAGAAAGGTCAATTAGTTAACTGCCATTAAAGTTTAATAATTAAACAGAAGGTCACCAGAAAGTCAGACAACTAAAAAAAAACTCACCACTAGAACCTTGGAGCGTTATATAATATAACTTATATTGTTAACAAGTCAATTGTTGATCTGGCTGGGCTGGTATATTGGTAATTAATTGAAATCTTGACCCAAAAACTAGGAAGGATGCCCAAGAATCATTCCGGTGGGGTTAACTCTTAATTAATTGTCTCTCTGTTAATTAAAAACAAGAAATTACAAAAGTTAGAAACATCAAATATTCAACATTGTCTAATTTCGCTTACTACTTTACTCCTACTACAACTCAGCTAAACTAAATTACAATCAATAGCCCCACTAAACACAATCAGCAACTGTCAGTCACCCAGAAAGGTCAATTAGTTAACTGCCATTAAAGTTTAATAATTAAACAGAAGGTCACCAGAAAGTCAGACAACTCAGACAACACGTGAAGAAGTCACAAGACGAGATTACATCAGAAATCTGTGCCTATCTATCCACACTAATTAACCCTACCACACCCACTTATGGGTCTAATTTATCGCAATTAAATTGGCAAATTATGCCAAAAATGTAATTAAATTAATTAACTCACCAAAGTCCAGGAACTTGACTCCATGCTTTGATCAACTTCACAAAAATCTCAACCTTCAGCGCCAATTGAGGAAGTTGGACTCGGCTTTTTTTGTCAAAATTAAGAAATTTCAAAAAAGTTGGAAATTTTGAAGAAATTACGAACTTGATAAGACACCTAAGGGACACTTATAATTAGGGAGGTGCTGGGTAAGCTAACTTGATAAGATTGATAATCTATTTAAGGGTTCTTGAAAGCAGTCAGACAAGTCAATTCAAAATAATAATAAAATTTTGTGTATGTTTTTTGTTTAGAAAGATAAGCTACTTATCTGCTATGATGGATCGTCTCCTGGTGGGAGGTGTTCACCAACTCCAACCGGCCCCACATCAGAGTCAAGTTCCGCCTCCGTATACAAGAGGAATGGCGCCGTACCCGGCAGCGGCACACCCACCAGTGGGACTTCAAGGGCACCTCCTCCACCCAGAACAGGGTCTGCAAAATAAGGAAAATCCCAACAAACAGGAACCTCTCCTCATTAATTATCGCCTGGCGCAGAGTCAATTTTTGGGGGCGAGATTTTATATTTGAGTGTGGTAAAGTGTTTAATAGTTAATTATTAGTTATTTGATGGGTTAATTGATTAATTATTTACGACAGGCGTTAAATTGGAAGCGAAACCAATGACCATTGCAACAGCGGCTGTACTTTATCATAGATTCTTTAAGGAAATGGATGACAAGAAGTATGACATCTATGTAAGTGGACAATTATTTAAAAACAAGTATAGTTTTTTAGTGCAGGAGCTAATTGTCAATTTCTTCAATTACTAGTTAATTGCAGCCTGTTCCCTCTACTTGGCTGGAAAGCATGAAAATCAGCACCTAAAGCTAAGAGATGTAATAAATGTCGCGTACGCCACAATTCACCGGAATGACCTACCCCTTGACCTAAATGACAAGTATTGGTCGTATCGAGACGCCATTGTTCAATCGGAACTGTTAATTATGCGAGTATTAAAATTCCAGACGGACTTTGTTTATCCGCATAAGGTGAGAGTGAGAAAGTACTTAAATTGAGGTAAAGAAAGCTAATATTCTTTGTTTTTTGACACAGTTTTTGGTCCACTACTTGAAAACACTGGAGGAATGGATTGGTTATGATGGCTGGAGTCGGGCGCCTGTGGCCAGGACGGCTTGGTCACTTTTACAAGACTTTCACCATGATGGCGCTGTGATTTCGTATCAACCGCAGGCGCTGGCGATTGCTGCAATTAAGCTGGCCATGGATGCGAATGGGGCGCAAGTTCCGCTTTGCTCGGGGTCGGGACGAAATAGTTGGCAAATGGTAGGCGTTTGTTTTAAGGTTTTGTGAATTTTATGGTGGGCGCTTGAGTCAAGCGGCTTGACTTTGACTTAGTATTTGAATTTGTGAATTTTTTGGCTTGCTAATCAAACTTTGATGGTGTTGCAGATCATGTATTCCGGAATAGATCAAGCCGTCCAGGAAGAAATAATGTATAAGATGTTATCCGTATATGATAATGAAGCCCATGTTTTTCCTGCCCTAATTTTCAGAGAGGCTGTGAACGGGAAGTGAACAACAATTTTGGAATTATGCACTTTTTGCCAATTTCCCTTCACAAAATCTTTAATTACATTCTTTACCTCACAACTACGACTGGAATAGCGAATAGCCTTAATTTATTATGAAAGATTCAATTTACTATCCGTTTTAATAATTTTTTATCCAAATAACTTCTATCATGCTCCTGCATTATCATTGTTATCAAGAAATAAAGGTAAAGTATTTTATTTTAAATGTTATTCGGATTTTGCAAATAAGCATCCTGCAAATTGCATTTCTTTCTCGAAAAGTTTGGACTGTACGTCAACCAGTCAATCGTCAATCTCTAATCTTATAATTCATGCCAATTAATTAATAAAATGCAAATCCGGCCACGCCAGACTGATTTGCAAGTCCAATCTGCGTATTATCCTGCCACAAAACAAACAAGTTGGCATTTGCATCAAATGATTTGCTCCAGTTTTCATTCAATTTGTAATCCATTCACATTTTATGACTAACCTTTCCATGTCCATTGTCTTCTGTCCAACCTCACCCGTTACCTACGGAGGAAAGTTTGACTTTCTTATATTTCTGGAGAAAGTAAACTAGTCAGTTGGTTGCTTTCTCTTTGGAATGGTGTCACAAAATCATCTGGAAGAAAGTTTGTAAAAATTTACTAGTCATCCAATCTTAATTAAAGTTTAATTAAAAATAATTAAAATATTAAAGTGCCCAGAAGAATCTAAATAAATAAATGTCTTACCAAATCCACCTTCAACGAGAACCTTATCAAAATGGAGATGACTCTACCTACGACCAGAATCGACACGACGATCCTATCACCTCATGCCATGTCGAATGGCGTCGGAAGTAGTCCATCGCCTTCTTGCACTACAGGAAGTGAGGACTCTACCCAACCCATTCTTCTTGTCGATTTTCCTCCTCCCACCCAACTTCTTTTCTTATATTTCTGGAGAAAGTAAACTAGTCAGTTGGTTGCTTTCTCTTTGGAATGGTGTCACAAAATCATCTGGAAGAAAGTTTGTAAAAATTTACTAGTCATCCAATCTTAATTAATGTTTAATTAAAAATAATTAAAATATTAAAGTGCCCAGAAGAATCTAAATAAATAAATGTCTTACCAAATCCACCTTCAAGAACCTTATCAAAATGGAGATGACTCTACCCACGACCAGAATCGATACAACCATCTTATCGCCTCATGCCATGTCGAATGGCGTCGGAAGTAGTCCATCGCCTTCTTGCACTACAGGAAGTGAGGACTCTACCCAACCCATTCTTCTTGTCGATTTTCCTCCTCCCACCCAACTTCAGAATGGTTCCAGTGAATCCCTCGTCAGTGGGGGTGGAGGTGGCGCTAGGATAACGCCAGGATTTCCGCCACCAGTCAGTTACCAAGTTCCTTCAGTGCAAATTCCAGGCCATACCTTATCCAATCATGGTCATGGCCTGGATAAGGTTCGAAGTTCGATAAGAAACCCACCTACAACCCAGTACCCTTTACACAACGACCTCAGCAACTTTACTCTAGTCAATTTAACCAACGCCAATGAGGAGGAGGACGAGGAAAGCCAGGGCGAAGGACGTCCCATGATTCCACAGCAGATTGTGCAACAGCAACCGTTTCGCTCCGAATTTCGGAGAGTGTCCGCCTCTAGAGAGGCTTATCCGGGTAACGGAGGAGGTAATATTAGAGTGTCGTCGTCCTTATCCTCGTCAGAGGACAGTGATACATTCCTAGTCCCGGGGAGGAGTTGTAACGGTGTTGGAGTCAGAGGGGGACGGAGAGAGGGTGGAAATTGTCAGTATCGGCTACAGAAACAGAGCCCAGGTCCTATTCAGGGGTCGCCAACAGGTGCTAATTCACATGGATTCCAGCAACAGACGGGAAATACTAGGAAAAGACTGAAGAGGTGGGAATATTTGCGGACAGATGCGAATTTAAATTAGGTTTGCTAATTGTGGTTTTGCTAATTTTCCAGAAAACGCTCGACCGGAAGAAGAAAGTCTTTGGGAAGTCGTCCACTTGGGAGAGAAAGCGAGGGGAGTGAGCTGTTCCCGATTTGTTGCTGTTTTCCGGATGATAATAGGCAAAATGAGTCGCAGAGATATTCCGGAAGTTCTTCCCTAACCTCGAGATATCTTCGGTTAAGCTGTGTCATTGTGATGATTATCTTTATTGTCGACGTTTACCTCGATTATGGTCAGTTTGCAGAGGAAAGTGGATTCGTTAAGTGTGGAGGGTGAGTTTAGGAATGAAATTGATTTGGAATTGTGGTGTTTTTTGGATATTTAAAAATTTGTACGAATTTATTATGCAGTTAACAAGCTCTCGTCCACGACCAACCTTTGGAACCGTGGCTCCAAATGTGGGAGGAACCGGAAACGCGTCGACTTCGACTTCGCAGATTGAGGAGATGGTTGCTAAAATGGATCGACTGAATTCCTCACTCTCAGCGGTCACCAGCAAGCTGAACGAGCTGGGAGAGAAAGTCACCAATTTAGAGAAACAACCATCAATCGACGAATTGCGTAAGGATTTGGCACAACTCGGCTCCGAGATGAAGGGATCTATTGAAGAGTTACAGAAAGCTGTGGATATCCTTAAAAGAAAGGCGGCGGAAGCGGATAAAGCCAAGGAAGAAGTCGTCAACAATCATCCAGGAAGTAACGTGATAAGCGACAAAGTTCCAAGTGGTGGTAGTCCAGTGGATACCAACAATGTTCCAAATAATGTTCCAAACAATGCTTTACAACAGAAACAGCCATAATTGATTAGCTTGCAATAGCTTTTTATTTCTAACTTACTTTTTAAATTGAGCGTAAAACAACGTATTTATTTTTGTTCCGGAGTAAGCAACAAGTAAGCTATATGTGCTACAAATTAGTTGATAAGCGCACATGCTTCATAATTAACACTTCATGTACTCAACTGATTTTTGCCTTAGTATGGCTCAGATTATAAGATATCAATTTTGAAAGAGTGAAATGAAAGTCGTCCGCAAAAAAATAATCTACTTTTCGATAGTATTAAAATCACGCAGGTAGGAATGTAGTAATTTTTACAAGCCTTTCAAACCATAGGGGACGCGCAGATGGCGTCATGTCATTTTTACAAGTTTTTGACACTTTCAAAGAAAGGAATAAGTAATGAAATCAAATCAAAATTCAAGCTTTTTTTAGCAAACCTTTAATTTCGCAGAATGCTAATTTGTTCGCGTATCAAATAATTTAAAATCTTAATTTAAGACTTATGCAAAGCAGAAACAACAGCCATATCTCTCTACTATAAGGAAAACAGCGCCTCGTTAAGTAAATGTTATGTAATTGTCTCTACATCACTTATCAATTTATCATTCTTCAATAAAACATTTAATATCTTAAAACTTGCTCAAATTTTACATCGACAACCTACTCCACAATAACTTTAACCTTGTCGAAATAGCTTATCATCCTTCCTAGGAGTGTAAAAAAATGCAAAATTCCAGGTATCAAAAAAGTGTGCCAGATGTGGGGTTCGAACCCACGCCCTCTTCCGAGGATTGGATCTTAAGTCCAACGCCTTAACCACTCGGCCAACCTGGCAAGATCGGAGTATTAACGGGCTAATTCTACGTCTTAGCCTGGGTACTCGGTTTTTTATCTAATCGGGTTTTTATCTAATTGTTCATCATAACACATGAAGACTAAAATGTGTATGAAAGTGAATTGTACTGGAGTCTCGAGGGATCTAATAATATTTTACTAATCTCGGAGCGTAATGTCTGTATTTTTCGCACATTTTTTGTACAAGCAACTTGCCATGAATCTGAGGTTAAGTAAATGGGCAAGAGATAAAGGAACTCGGCGTATTGAAACACAAAAATTATAAGAAATTGATTAAATTAAAAACGACAATGAGACAAATTGTGGCTTATGGTGAGGCCATCATTGGGGATGCGGTTTGACTATTGATGATGCATTCTTGTTATTGCAATCTTGATAAGATTGAAGAGTTGGAATTGGATAACTATGTCATAAATTTTTATAATTAATTAGCTCACCTTAAGTATCTCCGCTTTCTGATGTTGAAAACGGATGGAATTTGGGAAAATTTTTTCGTTTTTAGCACCAATTCCCTAAAAAAAGCCGGACCGAACGGATATATCTACAACATTTCTTCGGCTGGTCCGGCCGCCGGACGGTCCGGCCTGGAGAGTTACTCTCCATCGTCCTTACGGCTCTGTAGTTTCCTAATTGTTGAATAAAAATTTTGTTAGCCTGATTTTCCGCACAATCTCCTGCGTCCCATGTTGAACAAAGAATTTTGAGAGGTAGTTAATTTGTCAAAATGTAAAATAATTTTTGCAACAATGAGCCATTGTCTTTTCAAACATTTAATAAAATTGAGAATTCAAACTTGAATTAACTAGGGGTCACTTCTTGAGTTATTTTTATTACAGTGATCAAGACTAGGAAAGGATAAGCACTTGTCTGGGCACACATATAGCTGGATACTACTTAGGAACTGTGTGCAATATTCTAATAAACTCTGGGGTCACGCTCCTACAGATTCTGAGTCTGACCCGGGTGGCTTATCGGCTCCAGATTCGGGCGGCGTTTTATCTGCTCCAGAATCCGGGCCTGGATCCTTAGGCGGCGTCTTGTCTCCAGCTTCTGACCCTGGATCTTTGGGTGGTGTCTTATCTGCTCCAGCTTCTGACCCTGGATCTTTGGGTGGCGTCTTATCTGCTCCAGCTTCTGACCCTGGATCTTTGGGTGGCGTCTTATCTGCTCCAGCTTCTGACCCTGGATCTTTGGGTGGCGTCTTATCTTCTCCGCCCAAATTCCTCCTCTTCCACACAGATAAGATCTTCCTTATGCCCACAAAACCTTCTCGGATTAATGGTCTCCTCACTGTAGCCAAACCTTTCAAAGACTTTCTTTGTCCGGTTAATCGCAAATTGTAAGCTTTCCGTCGACAATTTCGCCGCGATTTGTGGCAATCCAAGCTCCTCGTCCCAAGCGGAGGCGGTTGAAACGTTATATTTCTTCCCAGCCGCGGCGAATAGCATGTAAAATGTGAATTGGTACCTGGACAAAGGAAGGAATTAGTGTCTGATTCTGCGACAAGTTGTCGCCAAAGGTCATAGGTCAACCTCACCTCTCACCTGCGATGATGGGAGGGACAACTTTGTGGGTAGTGGAGTTCGGAGGAGCCATCAAATTTTGGGAGTTTCTTCCTCTTGGTGGTGGCGTTAAATTGGAGTCGAAATGTCGACATGGATTTGGAGTCTACGGCCGGGGGCGCCTTAAGGGATGGGTAAAGGGTTTTGCATTGGGTTTCAAAAAAGGTTTGGGTCACTGCGCCGCAGTCTGTGTTCCAAGTGGAGCATTCTGCATCTGGCTGGATGGAAAGGAAATGATAAGAAAACCTGGAAGTCACCGAAATTTCGGTGCGAAACCCCGAATAATACCCACCTCGTACGTGGGATTGGTCCCGATCCGTTTGGCGCAGGCGACAAATTTTGACTGGTAATTTGACGCCGAGAGTCCAGCTTCGGAGAATGTTTTGGCGAAATAGTATAAATTCCAGAAGCAGAGCGCACAAGCGCCACATGCACCTTCGGAGAAGAAGGAGCGAGCTATGAGATATTTGCAGGTGCAGGAGGGCGTCTTGGGAGGAGGTGCCTTATCGCTGGTCGCAGGCGTGGAGGTGGAAAAAGACATTAGGAGGAGGAAAATGATGGCGAGAGGACGAAAGGAGTGCATTGTGACGGCATGATGGTGGAGTGGGGGTGGCCAGGGGGTGATTTTTGGTGAGAATTGAGATGATGATGCGATTTTTTAAGAACTAATGGCAACTAGAATTTCATGGGTATATGGTTTTGAGCATTTAGTACAATGGACAAGTTATCCAATTGTTTGGTTCCATACAAAATTGGATTTTTTGGATGTGATATTATTTTGTAGACTAAACGCCGATTAGGAATATTACACATTTTGTATTTAATGGAAGCTTCAGTAGGTAGCTGCATCCCAAATTGAAAGTTAATGAGCTAGATGATTATTATTGGGGTGAAAGTTAAATTTACATTTAATTGAGGTTGTTGTTTGTAAAGATAGATTAAAACGCAGGTATGCAAAATGTAGATCATTGTAAATGGAAGAATGACCATGTTTGGCTTGTATTTGGGTCGGATTTAAATCGAAGAATATCCTTGAAACTGTTTTAACTCTGTAAAACTTGAAATCAACATACAAATCAACATACACATATATGTATAATTGGCAGTAGTTATTCATAGGTATGGATAATTGCAACATATTACAAAATGGGCAAACCATGTCCAGAAACCAGTTGTGGGTTAAAAAAATGAGATTTTTATTTCATGTCACTCGTCCTTGGACAAGGTCTCAGGTTTGGTTCCAAATTAGTAAGCTTAGCTCCGTGGACTTTACCAACTATTAGGCTACAATTACAGGTTTTATTATGACTGACAAGTAAATACGGATAAGGGTAAAATCTTATTAAAATTGCAAGCCTCGACTAATTGCGAACTCTTCTTACATCACGAGATGGTCAAATTTTTATAAAAGCAAACTTTTACCACTGATTAGTATACAAAGTGAAATCAACTTTTCTTGGTTTAATATCACAACAAGTTAAGGAAGTCTCGGATGAGGTGAGGATTTTACGACTAGGCGTTTCTTAAGAGATTCGCCTTGATTACAGGTCCTGGATGGAATTATGCTAACTTTGAGACTGGGTTAGTGGTTTATTCCATGCATCGTAGGAGTTGATTTGATAAGTTGTATTTATTTCTGGTCAATCAAAGCAAGGATCGTGTCATCATTTTTTACAGAGTAAAACTTGTTTCTTCTTAAGTCTTCTTTGACACGAGAGAATAGAATAACCGCTTTTTTATTGGTAATGTTTTACAATCCAACACTGTGTTACCTCCCTTTGTTCCAGACAGTTCCAGGCGCTACCATATTTTGCATTAGTGCAAAATAAAATTGCATAATTATTAAGGTGAAGGTAAACGCCTCAGGTTGAGATTTGGTATAAATAGGACTCTCTGGACTTCAGAACAGTATCACCAGCCTTTTTAACACTTTCTAGCAACAAGCTTCCAATCCAAAAACTCCAGCTTCAACATGAACAAACTTGTAAGTTTCTGAGGGCTTAAATTTTCAGGAAACTTTTGATTTAAGAAAGTTTTCGGGCTGTACTAATTTTGAAACTTTTCTGAAAACTTCTTTAGTTCGCCGTCCTTGCCCTCTTCGCCATCATTGCTGCGGCTTCTGCCCAATACTATGGCGGATATGGATATTCAGGCCTTGGGTATTCCAACATTGGCTACGGTTATTCAGGTCTCGGAGGCTATTCCGGCTACTCTGCTTATCCAAGCTATGCCGGTTATGGAGGACTCGGTTATGGTGGTCTTGCCTACTACAAGAAGTAGATTATCTTACTTCTAAGCTAGTTCTGTTAAACCCCAATTTGTAATCAACTCGGCCCGTCTTTTTTAGTCAGTAGTAGTTTAAAAAAGCAAGAAATTGTCACATAACATCATAATTGTAATGGTTTATGAATCTTTGGAGAGTTACGGCTCTTTTAGGGAGTAAATAAATTTTGCAATGACATTTTCAATGTAATCTGTTCTCGTGGTTGGTCTCATTTATTGGGTTATCATTCATTACTTGGGTATCGTGCAAAATTAAAAAGCGGAGTCGCCTTTTTTGCAAATGGTTTTGCATGACTCAAATTCCTTTATGGTAAAACGTATTAATTATTTTAGTGCAATTTCACTAGATCATCGTCAATTCCTGGAAATTGTGAAATTTAAAGAAAGCAAGGCTATGAATGTTGAAGAGATTATTTTTGGATATTCATGTCTAGTCGCAAAGTCGTAGATTTTGGTGTAAAATGAGTCTCAGAGATATGTACTAGAGAAAAACTGAAATTTTCGAAATAGAAGCTGAACGCTATAATATAGAAATTCCGGTAAGAAAATAGTAATGTGATAACTTCACCATTTGCGGGGACCTAGTAACTTGAACAAAAAAGGAGTTTTTTTGGAATTTGCTTCGTATTCATCGTATTTTAATAAGGTACAAATTCATTAAATGCGTAGGAAGGTCATAAATGCCATGTTTATAGCCAGGATAATTTTCAGAATACTTTAAAGCTGGACGCCACATGAAGTAAATTGGGATAAGAACATCTTAACTTGAAAAAAGATCCTCCTAATTTTCTCCATGAAAATCCGACCCAATATGTACACTAAACCAAATATCCCAGGAAAAATAAGGGAATCCAGGAAAATCTGTAAATT
>JAAXNX010001828.1:0-15925 GCA_036491905.1 Folsomia manolachei | reverse complement strand
ATTATTGATTTATTAAGATGGGATATCTAGATCTGATTTCATCACAGATAACATACTTTTGTAATTGTTCAGAATGACATTCAAGAAAAATATAACGCACAAAATAGTAAACAAAGCATGTCACTAAAATTCCTTAAAATTTCTAAAAATGAACTTTACTCGAAAAGGATTCCCTTTAAAAGTTTTCAGTCTTTTATTTATTCTTGCAGCAAACCTTTATCTAATAGTAATTTGGTGAAATGCCTCAAATTTAACCCACCATGTCATCCCATGCTTCTATCCATCTATCCACCTCCAGCAGCTTTCTTCTCATTTAGATTTCCGACTCATGAAACCTTTTATCATCTCCCAATTGAAATTCAGTCAACCACAAGTTTCCTTTTTTAACCGGGTCGTGGTCTCCTACGTGTTGATCTTGGCGTGATAATAGAGATGTCGAAGTTCCTTACTGAAAAGTAAAGTAAATTGAGAGATGGGACTTGAGATATTTTATTCTGCTGACTGAACTGAACCAACTTCTTTTTAATGCTTTTACTCTTTCGCTCCCTCAATGAATTGCATTGCAAGCTCTGCAACTCCCCACCTCGATCCTCATCTCATCTCATACTTATTCATCCAGTTGTGCTGATTTTTCTTTTACCTTTCCTTCATAACTTCAAATGCACTTCCATTGCTGATCATGCACTATGATCAGCACCCTGCTTACATACTCAAACCATTCATTCATAAAAATATCTTGTGTGTGAGTGAACAAATATCAATTGAAACTTATCATAATAAACATCATTGTATTGTTGTCTCACTCCCAACAGAATGTTTGTGTTTGTTACTTTTCTTATTCTTCGCTGCAAAGCATTTAAGGGACTCGAAAAGGTTCACCTAATTGTCTCGAAGGTTCGGCCCTTATCTCTTGCATCCATCAAAATTCAAAGTGATGTTTATCTGGGAGAAATAGTAAACTAAACGGTATTGGTTGTAATTTTTCGTAATCTTCTGAGTTTGGGGATGTAAACGACGCAGGGGATTATCTGTAGTATTGTGTGAATTGGCTGAGCCAAACTGTGAGGTCATACCAAGAAAATAAAAGTGATGATAATATTGAGTGAAAGATGAATGGCATTATCCGATTTATCAGTCAAGAATCTATCACTTTTTCACCTTTACCTTGTTTGGGTGATTATCCTACAGATATGCACAAATAATAATAGGATTTGTCTAATTTGACTTGAACTACGCTTTTCGTATTATATTGCTGATAAGGGAGGATATAGTTATGTTAAATAATGATTTAAAAAATGTTTTATGGCAAATTACAGGTTTACGAATTGGAAAGAAGGTTCAAACAACAAAAGTACTTGTCAGCACCTGAACGTGAGCATCTCGCAAGTTTGATACATTTGTCTCCCACACAGGTAAGCAAATCAATTGTCACTTGTTTTGTTGATGTTATGAGAACTGGGGCATCCGATCTTGTATTGTCAAATCGGATTTTGTTGTCAAGTTTTGTGTATCATTCAATCCTCATCCCATTAACTTAAACGCCTCATCGAGATTAAAATTAAACTTAAACCAAATCACATCGCATCCATCACTCGATGACAAATCGGCTAAAGCTTTACTCACGAGCTTAAACCCAAACCTTTCAACACTTTCACAAAATTCGTCCAAAATGGCTGCTTGAGCTCTATGAGTCATGTACATATTTATGCAAGCATTCAGTAGGTTTCCCATTTCACTACTTTAACCAAAAAAGTAAGAACATAGGCCATTTGACATTCTTCTATGCGTTTTCTAGGCTACGCATGAGAAAAGGTTCAACTGAAGAATTTTGAGCAGAAGAGTCAAGTGTCTTTTTGGGTATCTCGAGTTTCATTTAGTTTCCAGTGACTGACATGAAGTTTTAAGTTGTCTTTTCTACTTTACTCACCTTTGCCTTCAAAGTAATAAAGCAGCACAGGAACAGGACTAAACTAATAAGTCTGGAATGGATTTACAGTGTGTGGTCCCCAGTTCACTTGTTTAAAATAAGCAAATGCCTTTCATGACAGCATCAGCATCCAGTTATTGGATTTGGTTGGAAATAAATAAATGCATGCGTCATCTTTTGGATGGAAGGTTGGGATGAGGAACATCAACACTTGACAAAATTCGAGGCGATGTGTCGACGTAACTGGTGTCTTTTGTGTTCCAATTTTGTAAAATATTATGTTTTATGCTTTTGCAGGTGAAGATCTGGTTTCAAAAGTGAGTTCCAAACTTATTATTGCTTATTTATGTAATATGAATTCTCAATCTTATACTGATTTCTTAAATATTGTGTAGTCATCGGTACAAATGCAAACGCCAAGCAAAGGAAAAGGCAATGGCTGACACGAATCCGAACCAGGTGGGCATTTATTTTTAAATGGTTGGAATGTTTATTTATTTACAATGATTACTTGAAAAAATACTTGAGAATTAGCTGTGGAAGAGAAAAGTTGAATGTGGTTAATCTAGCTACTTACTGTGTAAATAATTTCGATCGGTATTTATTTGGTGTTGACTTATTAACTCTATCTGTCCATTGTGATGTAAGTTGCCCATAATTGGTCGAGGTCGAATGTATCGTAGGATAAGAACGAAATAAAAATATGCCTCAGGCATAGAACAACCCATCACAATGGCTTTGATTGTGATTGTCTTGACGGAAAGGGAAAATCAATAAACACTAATTTCGTTGTTTGGTTACTCGGGCAGAGTTCACCTCGACGAGTCGCTGTCCCTGTTCTGGTCAAGGATGGGAAACCCTGCAGCAATGGGGATGGAAATAGTACTTCAGGTGGAAGTGCATCCTCGGGCTCAGTTGTCAGCAACATTGGCAATTCAATCTCCCCTAATTCACAGACATCCATTGGGATGCCAAATTGTTCACAGGTGAGTGAGACCAGAGCTACATAAATTTTCTTGTTGATTTTAGTTCTTTTCTTATTGCACAACTTTACAAATATCGCGAACTCAAGTTTTGTTACAAATGCTATCGCATTTTAAATCCATCAGCACATTTTTGTTACCAACAAACTCCAGCTTAAAAACTAAACAGGGTTCATTCCTTCATTTAGGGCGGATCGATGGTCTCTTTTTACCACCAAACATCAGCGTCTTGCACCGGAAGCGGTTCATTGGGCGGATCTAGCTCCCTCGCAGCTCTAGGAAGCTATCAAAGACACTCCCTAACTCCGAACTTGGGTGGAATGGGCTCTCATGGACTTCCTCATCATCACCAGCAACAACAACACCATCAACAACAAGGACTAATGTGTGGCACAACTTACTTGCCCCCACTACAATCCAGAGCCTGGTAAATAAATCGATTTGTCAAGAAAATCCTATAGCTGCTCGGAACACGAAATTATACCACAACTCATTTAGTTTCTGGCTCAGAGAGAAAGTCTATCCATAATCGCTAAATCGTTAATGTTGCGAAGCAGTTCTGACAAGAAGTGATAGACCATCAAGAGGAATAACGAGTAGGATAAATCGTGTAGTGAAATGTGTAGGTTGCTGATGAGGTAGAATCCAGTTTCAATTTGCCCCCCGTGCTGCATACAATCAGAACTAAAATTAATCCTAATTTCTCCATTTATCTGTCTCAAGTCTCCTCAAATTGGGAGCTTAGGATTATGTTGGAGCTTTAGTTTGGTTAAACTCTCAATTAAGTGATTTACTACGTATCATCATTACCTGGTTATTACTAAGAACATGTGGAATACGTGTTATTAAAAGTTTATCTGAGTGACTCACATAGTAACAGTTGTAAGAGAAATAGAGAAAAATCCGAAAATTGAACCCCAATAGAAAAATATATATGTGCAAGTTGTTTTTCGTAAGTTAAATAATGTGAACGGAATCTCAAATTGAGTATGTGGTTCAAGTAAACGAATCACGAGTTATTGGATTAATCCAGTTTGTGAACTTCTCATAACGGTTCGCTGATTTGTGAGTAATGAACCGAACCTGGTGATTTAATTAGGGACGCTATTTTACAAAACCTTATTAACCTAGAATTACAGATAATGTAATAAATAAGCAACCCTGTAGTTATGCTTGCATCTGTAGTTTCTAATGATAGCAATTTTAACGCATTTTGAAATATATTACAAGTGTATACAGGCAATTTAAGCGTCTCATTGTATTAAGATCCACTCGATCACCATCGCCCAACGTACAACAATTTAAATATAATACCAGTACAACAGTCAGCTTACATTATAAGATATAAATTAGTCTCTAAATTAAGATTTCATAAAATTAATAAACTAAATATAACAGAATGTAAATTAATCGTGTAATTATAAAACTTACAAATTATCGAATTCACTAGTTACTCAGAATCAATTCCTGTACTTAAGAATAACAATGTTTAAAATTACACAAAATGAAATGATTGTCAGGAAGGTACATATTCAATGGTTCAAATAAAATTATGTTCATCAGAATGAAATAAATGTTTACGTTTGAAATAGTATTCGAAATAGTTGTCGTCCGAGATTTCGGATTTATTCAATTGATTTTTTTTAATTCTCACATTTCACAAATTCTCACAAATCAATCTTCCCACAACACATTATTAGAAAATAAATATTTCCTCATACCGTCCTTATCATCTTTTGAAAAAGTTCAGGAAGTGTGAAAAATGTCCCTTAATAACTCTTACTTGGCTGAACGCAAGTCCCAATACTTGACTATACGCCCTGAATCATTCGCTCTGAATGATTCCACTCATTATAATAAAATAACATTATGGGAAAAGTGACTTTGGTCAGGTAGCACGAGAGGCGATCAAGTGACACCAAATTGAAGAAAGTGAAGAAAAGGGGACATGCTCACAGCACATTATTTATTGAGTTCATATCGTATGCATCAAGTCCCATGCAATGAAATTTTCCAGATTGATTACCCAGAATAATGGGAGTAAGGAGGCCTGCCGAGATTTAATCATAATATAGCATTTCCATGCATTCAATATTTCTTAATAATATCCAGCCCTCTCTGAATGAAATGCCACCACACCACACATAACCAACCCCATCAAAATCTGTAACCCATCATCATCATGTTACTGGGGTTGCTCTCGAACAAATTGTTCCCGTCACCAGGCTCCATGGCACACAATTGTTGGGATACAATGCTAACTTTGTAAATAATGAACTGCTTTTGGTGAAATATCCTTCCTTGGATCCTTCATAATTCCCCACCACCTCATCAAACCACCATCATTTTACAATATACTCCATCCTACCCTCTGCATTGACAAAAGAGGGTGAGCCAAACCAAAGTTTGTTTCCTCGGAGTAACTTCATTCCTTTTCGGGACCAGTCAACCCAGCCCAAGTTGATTTTACCGTTGACTGCTTTTACTTTGCTGTGGCCTAACTAAACTACCCTCCGGTGGTGGGTTGGCGTCATTAGCATGACGACAAATTTAATTTGATTGCAGTTGACTTTTGTGTAATTTCATTTGTTCCTGGTTTGGCTTGATGACACGGAACTATCCACAAATGTGAGCTATTTAACTTTGTCATTTCAAAAATGGCATTGATTTTTGGAAGTTTTTTTTAGTAATTTGCAAATACTCGTTAAACAAAACTATAAAACATTGAAGTTAGTCGTATAAAAGTTATTAACATGTGATTTCATTTTCCAAGAACAAAACTCGAATGCAGTCACCCAGGATTTTAATAACAGATTCTCGTTTCATTTCATGCAATCAAATCAATTCACATCAGACATGCATGAGTTGTTCCAAAGTTCCAAATAAAATTTGTTTACCCCTCTAGTGCTAGTGAATTGCAAGTGGAGATTATATTTGGCATTGTGCCCTTTCAAAATTCGTAATGCTCAGGCATTACGAGGTCAATCAAATTATAAACTTATTCCTTACATTATTTAAAATTGTTTAAACATCAAATTTTCTGCCGAGCTCATTTTTCGCAAAAATAATCTAAAAAAAATATCCCTTCCTGTCTTTCTTCGGACCTACACCTGGCCATTCACAGATAAACCACCCATAATTTGGGCACAATAATGGGCCTTACAAAATCGTTTTTTTTTACAAAACCACACGACTCGAATATTTTTTAAACGTGACGTTTACATATTTATGTATCTGTACATATGCGAAACTCTTCTGTAGATTCTACGATTCAAACCAAGATGAAATACAATGGCTAAGAACAGAAGCTAAAAATATGTGAATGGGTCATGAATTTTTGTTTGAAATTCACATTTTCAATGAATTGCATTTTACTACATTTCAGTCTTGAAATAATTCCATTGTTCATAAACACCACCAGACCACATTCACTCCCACCAAAGATCTACGACTACCAACCACCCTAGAAGTTGCTGTCAGTAGAAGTAAATATCCGACGCCAAGACATCATGAATGAATACCCCAACAAAGAACTGAGATGAGACATGAAACAATTTTGAATACATTTGTGAATGGTGGTATGGTTGTGATGGACGTGGCTCCACAAATTGTTTAACGCGGAGCTAATTGTCTGAGAAAGATGTAATGAAAATTGGAAATGAGCATTAAAGTCCGAGTGGTGTAGGAGTACAGACAGTACTCAATAATAGGAAGATGAGTCAACAGGAATTTTTACCAATGAAGTTTTTTCTAAGTAAATGTTAAATGTAATGTGGTTATTTATTGGATGTAGTTGTCTGGACTGGTGTATTTGGTTGAATCAATAATCGGGTAAATGTCAGTTTTGTTAAAGTTGTTAAACGGATACTGACTCTGCAATCCATGTGGATTATTGTGTCTTTTTTATCCCTCATGATGAAGTTTAATGCAATACAAGCAAGTTCCATAGATAAAGAACGAGATTGCAAATGGTAGTTAATTCATGAATTCTATGTATTGTGTCACAAAGAATGGAGTAAATCCAAATCCTCTCTAATACTGAACCTTCTTGTTATCGAAAAGCTTAAAATACCAGAAAATGGAGCCTTAACAAGAATCATAAAATAAAAATAGACGGAAATCAGTTTTTTAGAAATCCTTCCTTAATTAAACGTTAGATAACATGTTTTGAAATGAATTTCTTGTGTTAAATACATAGACAATTTTTATAATTGAAAATGTTTGGTTTGCAAATGTAATGAACTTTTTCATTTCCATCCTAAAATACTTTAGACGCAAATTGTCATTAAATCACTCCATCAAATCAAATTATTATTTGTCATTGGAATATGCATAATTTGTTCGAGTAATTTACGAGGTGACGAATAGTCAAAGTTAAATTAATTTCCGCATTATTTAGCTGTCATAAGCCATCATTTCCAAACTTTATTCTCATCATCATCCCAAAATTAAAAACAAAGGTCAACATCAACCATCACACTTCCACCAGCAGATTAAAACTACAGCATTGGAGCCATTGCTTATTTTCTTATCCATCCACCCTTTTCAATGAATTTATCCACATTTTATTTACTGAACAGTATGCAAAGCAAAGTTCCTCATTCTCATCCTTGCCATTAAATCCACTTCCAAGGATATACCAACAAAGACCAACACCAACCAACCACACGTACGTCGTGGACATCTCAACAGAGCTGGGATGCAGATATTTATTATTGTTATTTCTGCGTCATGGACGACATGGCAGGGTTATTCGGAGCTCTGGATTAGAATAATAATGAATGATGCTGATGCTATTTTCTATGTATACCAGCTACAGCCAGTGTCAACGTCACCCAAATAATGAACAAGATCCATGACGAGTTAATCAATTCGGGATTCCATATTGTGCTGGATTTTCGGAGCGTGTTAGCCGCTTACAAATAAATATGACATGGACGTCCTGAACAGCATCCGTTCCAATTGTAATTCAAATCAAATCATATGCCAACCAAGCTAAACTCAATCAGAAATTGCTGGACAACATTTTGAGGATGTGTGGCGTGAAATGCTGTGGATTACTTTCTAGATTTAGTGAGTGGACACGGTTTTGTCGGAAACTTCTCTCCCTGTCGCAGCATTCCCAACAAACCAAACTAGAATTGAATGTGGAGAAAAGAAATATTTTGAGTTGGACAAGAAAGATAATCGGAATATTTATTATTGATGGAAATGGAATGGAGTAGTGGACACTGGGCAGTGGTAAAATAGTGTCCCTGAATAAATTCCGATTATTTGTTGTCCGCCTCTCCGAATAATGCTCTGTTTACAAAGTAGGCGTGTGGTTGACAGGCAGAGAAACTTTCGCTTAGAATTTATTGCACCGGAAAAGAAGCCGAGTCAACTTTCCCTTCAATCCTCTGCTCCTGTTTGGTAAGGATGGTTGAGACCACAGTTTCGATTTTATCATTTTTCTTCTTATTTTCAATGACAAGTTTAATTTTAGCATAAGCTAGTGTTAACCTTGATTAGCAAAATTATAGAAAAGAATGCATAATTCAACTAACATTACTAAAATATGTATTTCATTTATACGTATTTTGCGATTGACTGATACCAATTCCATTAAAACAAATCATTACATCACCGACCATTAAAAAATGTATTTATTCTCAGTGAAAATTTAATACAAACTACACAACAAATCGAGTCGAGCCCAAGTGAGTGGCAATGAGTAAATTATGCCTGTCTGTTTAAATATTTCTCCTGCACTTGACGATTTTAAGTTGACAGTTTGTGAGTTTGCCATCTCATCACATCTCGTACGAGAATGTAGTAGTTTATAAGTTAGTTTACCAGTTAGCCAACCAGCCACGCATTTCAAATTCAAGTGTATACAGCAAAACCTCATGATGCATTTCCAATTCGTTATAAAATTTTCATGCTAATGTTCCCACCACTCTGAGATGAAAAAATTCTGCTGCATAATCATAATAAAACCAAAGCCATCCTTCCAACATTGCTTACTGTGCGTTCAACCTCGATTCAAACCCAACTTGAGATGAAGGATGAAACACGCTTTTTTACCATGGAATAAAATCACGGCGAGTTAAATACCAGTTGCGGCTGCTGGCTGAGATTGGAGTGTCAACAATGAGTCGCAAAGTTAAAGTTCTTGCTGGTTTCATGGCATGACATATCGAACGGTAAGCTAAGTTGGGATGGACGTTTTTTCTTAAGGTTATTTGAGATGAGGTAAGAATATGAATAGCTAAGTGCCTCGCACAGAAGCCGAGAGAGTGTAAATGAAGGCGAGGTGAGCCATAAAGTGGACTGAAGTTGAAGAGGACCAGGAATAATAAAATGCTATGAAATGAAAGACACGGGAAGAACAATAAATGCACGATAAACGGAGACATTGGATGAAGAAAAAAATTGGAATTCTTTCAGAAACGCATTGAAAGTTGAAAATAAACGTAAGCATTGAGTGAAATGCGTCCTAAACAAACTATGAGACAACGCATTTTTGTTTTTGTGTGTGGTGAGTTAAAATCAATAATCATTGAGGAATTCAGTGTACTTAATTATATGAGGACTTATTTTAGAACAGAACCATTAAACTTCATAATTGTTAATCCTGAAATCTGTTAATTCTGTGTAATTGCAGTTAAATACTTTGGAATAATTATGTCAAATACCAGCAGTAACAAAAATAGTAATGACTTCATTCTTAAAATAAACTATGCAAATATTAACAATGATATGACACTATTTTTATATTTTTATTTACAACTTTTCTACATCATGTTAGCACAGTAAAACAAGCTTACCTCACTTACATATATTTAACTCTGACGCATAACGTGACCCGACATTACTCTAATTGTAAATACCAAATTTCACTCCTAGAAACTACAGATATCTCCTGAATATATCTTGTTTATGATTTTAGAATCAGTAAAAGAAAGTCAGGTTATGCATTTCCACTTCATCTTGTAAGGACGGCTTGATTCATTCAGCAAAATAAAATAAAGCACGCGCGGCATCCACCCCACAGCGTTTCACTTGGCCTTTGATTTGTAATGATTTGTTAGACAAGCAATTGCAGCAGTCAGTGAGGGCAGCTAATGAGGTTGATTATGAAATAATTATGGAGACATCAATTTATTTTCTCTCAACATCACGTCTGTTGTATATTTCTGCTCTTTTAGTTCATTAAATCAACCATCTCCGCCCCATCACGTCATCAGTTTTGCCCCCAAACAAGCCAAAACTCTGCGGGGTGTCAATTTGCTGGTGGCTGTACACCACTCTGAAAACCTTAACAAGAACTTGTCTGAATGCTGAGTGTAAAGTTGGTTTAAATAATTTCTACGTATCGGTTGGAAATAATTTGGGAACTTTATGGACGGAAGAGATGCATCGATATTAAATCAGGGAAACAAATGTCAAACAAGGGCAATGAAAAGGGAGCAGGTATGATGACAGGTTGAGTGATGAATGACACAAGGCAATACTGTCTTGCGGGTTGTTTGTGATCTTTGATTTGGGATTATTGGTAAAATGTAGAGACAGGTTTGCTTCAATTCAATCATGGTCGTCATTTTAAACAACTTTCGAAATTTCATTGTGTGGTCACGTACTTGGGATTTCGGGATTTTAATTTATTTCATAATTCTTGGGGAGAACATAGTAGCTTTGTGACACTTGGAGGAAATCAGCCTCACGAAATAAAGTATTTAAATATCTGAATTTCGGGATTTTACCATTTTGAAATATTAAGTTTGTACGAAGAGGTACAGATTGCACTACTGTTACATTACAATTCCTTTTCAACATATATTGGATGGAATTCGCCGCATGTGTGAATGTCAACATGCAAATTGATACGACTTTAAAGGTATTTAATCAAATGACGGTCGTGTGTTTCATGGTATGTGTTTTACTCTGTTTGATATCGGACCATCACATTTTAGTCAGAGGTTGATCGTGTTTGATCTGATTGTAATCGTGATATTCCTTGGCTTACTTCGTTGGTATTCATATAACATTCAGTTATTAAGTAGTTGCAAACCTTTATAAGATTCGTATGTCCGTCTGTCTGTCACTTTGATAACTCAAGAAACGCGTGAACGGATCACCATAACATTTGTTACACGAGCTCTAGTTGAGTGAACTCAGGTTGCGTTCAAAGTTGGATAACCCCGATACAGAGGTCAACTCGAAAAGACCTAAGGGAGGGGCTCTCAGTGTTTTTCTATACATTTACGTAAATCCGTAATTCGCAACCTTTATTTACACTCAGTTAAACTGTTTATTTGGTGTACTTATCAATTTGAATGAGCTTGCGAACCCAATGCAACATTCAGGAAACTCTATCTTGGCTGACAGGTGCCGAGTTCATCATCTCGATTACTTTCAGGTTGTATTCAACTTCAACTTGAACAAAGTTCTGGTCTCCAATATTTGGGAACCCTTCCTAACAAAATCCTTTTCGTTCATCGAGGTTTCAAATTAATCCGAAAACTAACCCCAACCATTTCTCGGGTTTTATTCGTTTCAGTTCCACTTAACTTAGATCCATCCACGCGGCCACCAAACTTTCAGCATCTCATCTCCCTTTTTTCTATTTCGAGATCAGGGACGGAAGTAATAAAACCTAAACCTTGTTATTAGTCTGCACTGTTCTACAGCTTACCTGGAATTTGCCACAAGCACACTAAATACTTTCTTTGAGTGGGCCGAGGTAATAACGCGAGAAGGAATCGGTATACTTTAGCCAATGAGATCAGAATTCCTAACATATTAGATACGCAAATTTTATTTGATGTTAAACTTGACGGATTGGGATTTCAATGAGGAGGGGGGATGAGATATTGGATTTTGAAAACGAATACACATTGAACGGAGGAGGTAGGCGAGATAACTTATCCATTAAGTCTCGTAATGATCTAATTGAACCATGTATAATTTTTTTAATGCTCTCGCTCATTCTCATTATGCCGACACAAAGCAAGATGGGATGGCAAATTATCAGGTTTCTACTGAGACACCATTGAAATAAGTTGGTTTCCTTTACTTCTTTCTAATTTGTCGCTCAATGTTTTTGATATGTATGATGCATGATATTATCTAATACGCATTTTTGAGTATGTTCATCCAAGGAAGTTGATAATGTTCATCATTTCATATTATAAGAAAATCATAAACGACGAGCTTGGTATAATTTAATTGGATGCATTCATGAAAAATATGACAATCCCTTATTTGCAGACAAACGTGACTACGGCTGACAATTTGAAGACCACTCCATCAAAAAAGTAACATGTCACACTTCACAAACTCTTGCTGTTTCATGGTTGGAGTTTGTGAAAGGCAAATCAAGGAAGTAAAGCAAGATAAACGCGACGGTGGTATTATTTTTAAGACGCCTTTAAATTTTACAAACATCAAAGAAATGCATAACCAAACACAAATATACGTTGAATTTACCATGGGATTTGCACTCAGTAGAATATTAAATTGTCAAGTCTCAACAAAATATTATCCAGGACAAAGTGAGTGAGTGAATTTAAAATGTCATTTTGGAAATATTTATATTGCGTTATGTTTGTGGTGTGTCTCGGTTGAATAGTAAAAGTACAAAACGGAATACTTGAGAAAGAAAAGAAATATTGTCATTTCCACTTCGACTACATAGAACTTGCTAAATTGAATTCAACGACTGGAACATTCAACCATGGCCGATTATGTTTTTGGAAATTTCTTCAAATTGAAAATAATAATTTTTCCGTTTAACCTCAAATCGAGATTTGACAACTCCTATATTATTCATCTCTATTGACTATTTGAGTCTGTACTTTTGCAAGCAAATGTCGTTGAATGAATTCATTCGTCTTATAGTCGTTCGTATTTGTCCCTCATTCAATTTCTCAATGTTATTTTTTCCGTGGTCTTCTCCTTCTAGCTTAGTACAGAGCAAATTCAATATGTCATCGATGGAAAGTAAAGAATGACGAATCCGTATTTGAAGAGGGGTTCGAGGTTCGGTTCGACATTCTCGGGTGAGGCAGATAATTCGGAGAATGTCATTTTTGACATGTTTCAATACAAGCCAGACAGCTCAGCTACATTTTGTCTGCATTTACTAGAACTTGGTTAAATTGGAATGGAACGAACGAGGAAAGGTAAGACGAAGAGAAAACACTTGAGGACTGGATGTATTCAATTTGAAGAACTCTTCCAACTGCCAATATACTTTGTCCTTTTGTCAAATTTTGAACCGGGCAACTTTGCACGGTCTAATACTGCTTTGTATCCTATGGTACAACTCAACCGAGTCGTCTCTTATTTGCTTGCCCGAATTCGCTCTCTTGTACTTTTTCAATTCGTCTCCACCTTATTCATGACAAATAATGTTATTGTAGGTGGATGCCAATTTCATTTTACATCAACCAATCCCCATGTAGCAACCACTTGGTTCACATAGCTTGGATTCATCGAATATGGTCGAAGCTCTCAAATTCAAATTGTAACATAAAAGTTTGAAATACGAAGATTGTCATTGTGCAGAATTTTCATAATTTTAATGCAATCAAGCATTTATATTGGATCAAACTATAATTACGATAATGATACACACATAGCTGTCCTTTAAAATGAATAATAATCTTGAGACTAGAAGAGGAAGCTACTTGTCAGTTGAGATGATTTCAATCCCTATCTCGCCATGACATAGTAGAGGGGACGAGTCATTCCCAAGTGTCATCTTGGTGGGCAACTAAGAGTCATCATCTCCTTGTTCTTCTTCCACTTTAAGATCCACATCATCATCATCGATCCATTCACTCCCTGCTGGATACGAGAGAAAGTCAAGAAGTCATCTGGAAGTCTTGAGTTCAATAGTCAAGAAGACGACTTCCTTCCTAAGGCTCCTTCACACAGCCCCGAATACTATCCACCCACTTACCATTGCGTCCATCAGCCGTCGGTGGCCTCCATTTCCATCATCTTGAAAGCCATAAATGTATTTGCTCAGCAATATTGCCATTTTCACTGAAAAAAAACGACGAAACCACCTTTTGAGTTTGTGAGTGATAGTCTTCTGAGATCAATTGTCTCTCTCTTGTATCCACTTATGACATGATATGCCGAGAATTTTGGGGAGAAAGTACACCTACTCTAAGACTCTTGTCTCCAAATGGAACTTCAAGGTCCATCCAGTTCTGATTTGAATGATGCTTGTATGCCCTCCTTAAACAACAAATGGCTTGTGCAGTTTCCAACCTGGGTAGTGCAAATATTAGTATTTTCCAAGTATGTGAACTTTCTATTCTTTTGGATACTAAACTAAGTAAGTGGATTGTGATTTGTCAATTAATTGCCGTTAAAAGTGTGAGAACAAGTATAATGGGAAAATGGAAAAAGTGACATGTGGAAGAAAGTAAAAAAAAGTCTCTGCTGTTGACAGATTTTGATCAAGATGATATAATGAGCACCCGTTTACTACAGTCTAAGCTTCGTTGATGGGCTGCAGAATGCAGTAGTTCCAAGTGCTATAGAAAAGAGCACAGAAAAGCCATCGAGTCAGTATAAGGATCCTTCCAAAGTCCTTCTTATAACCTCGATGAGTACTTGGTCGAAAGAGGCAATGTAGACTGAGTAGCCTCTTCCCGGTGGAGTTCCCTTAGCGGCTTATGGTGCTACAATTATCTTTCACTAACACTCAGAGACCAAAGTGGTGATAACTGAGCCGGTGCTGGCTGGTCCTTGATCCTGATATTATAGTACTAGATGTATGTTTCATGATATCTCCTCACAATCAACAGGCTCACTTGAGATTGAGAGTCAAGTCTGGGTGTGATAGTGTGAGACTGAGCGTTTAGAAAAGATTTTTACTTGAGTTGAAGATCGTTGTTCAATTCGTTTCTCAATGAACTTAATAAATTATGAAGGCAATGAAAGATATGAGACTAAACGGGTGCGAATTTTAGTATCAATTTAAAAAAAAAACAATTCATGAACACAATAAATATTACAAAAAGCGTACACGCGATTTCTAGATGTAGATGATGTTTTTTTTATTCCAACAGATGTACCGGTGTTCAACTCAGCATGACCTCATTGCAATTTAGCATAATCCTAAAAGTTGTTATACAGTTGTTGACAATAAAAGCATACCGAACACGACAGCCGGCCAAGGGTCCTCAGTAGCACGACCAGTTTTGAAGCATGTATCACATTTTTTAACATTGCTGAAAAATTCAGTTTTCGATCTGTTACTTTTTTAACACTTGGGCTCACTATTAAACCTTTTAAAAAATTGTGTAAATTTCATTTCTTCATAAAATATTCAGATTTTGATTGAAGTACAGAACGAAATGCGACCCTTGAAAGACTTTGAGCACCTTTTAGCTGTACTTATATACTTACTTCTTGTACATGATATTTCGGTATTGTATTCCTCATCTCAAAACAACTTAACTTCACTTATGATTGTAATTTGCAATCACTTAAATGTCTGCAATCATCAGGAATGAGCTGTGTGAATTTGAAGTGACCAAACCAGAGTGGTGTGAAATGCTAGTTTAGTGTTACCACAGTGGCACTATTCTCTAATGACTATGTATCAGGTCCTCGTTATGGGGATGGCTTGTTTACAAGTCTCAAGATAATTCGCAATCATTTGAGAGTGTCTGCAAATGAAGATATTGACAATTTTGGAGAAAATCACGAGTAAGTTCTTCGATGTGCCCAATCATTTACCGGAGAGATGCAACTGGAAAAGTTTCTGGTAGTGAACAAAAACAAATAAGTACCGTTTATATCATCGTAACTTCCGGGTGAATGACGCAAAACAAGACTTTACAGATCAGCGCATTTAACAGTCAATCTTTAACCCTTTAGCCATGTGATTGCTAAAATGCAAGTAGTGCAGTAAATGTAGTAGTAAATGCAATATAAACATTTGTTGATGTATATAGTACTTAATGAATATTGATAAGGTTTCAAATTGTTCTTATATTGCACGTACATG
>JAAXNX010001827.1:0-15927 GCA_036491905.1 Folsomia manolachei | reverse complement strand
GGGTCATTGGATCATGCTACAAATAAGCAATCAATGAAATAAACCCATTAATATCAGATGTTGCAAGTTTCAGGTCGCTGGTATCTACCCATTAAAGAAAACTCACCTCAGAATTCTCCAATTCCAACAGGAATTCCTCAAAGTAGCTCTGAAGGTTTCGTAAATTTCTTCACGTTTCCTATTTAAACCAAATCACAAATTGTTCCAAACTACGAAGAAAACGTGCTGAACACAAAGACGATGTGGTAGAAATCTCACTTTCCAAGCTTATTCTTCGCCAGAATAAAAAGATTCCTTTGATTCCTGAGATATATTGTTACTGGCTTCTTCTTTGTCTTTGTGTCAGAACTGCACTTGTGGGGCTGGCCTGGCAAATTCTGCCATTATTGCGGAAGGTGAAGGCGTAAAAGAATTTGTGACTGGGACCATTGTGACAAACGCTTTCCGAGGATTATAAAATAATTATTAGGCGTTGGATGGAGGCATGGTTGAAGGGATTCTAAGAGGGCGTGCTGAACTCCCAGGGTTGGCTGTGTCCCCTTTAATGTACAGCTAGCATTTTTTCTTTTTCTTTGTAAAATCCCTGGAGAAATAGTGCCACGCTGAAAAAAGGAAAAGAATTTTTCAAATAATTTATCAAATTAAAAATTGAGTGTTGTATAAACTCATGAAAATTCATCTTCTCACCTTCACTCTTACTCTTACACTTGTAAACCCTCCTTCATAACTGGGGTGACGAAAATTGACTAAAAACTATTAGAATATATTCCAAACACTTTATTAAACCCCTAAACCAGTGATTGAGTTGGGGATGGAATAGTTGGAGATGAGATAAAAAGAGGAACTTTGATCTGAATTAAAACTGCTCATAGTAAAAGACTCTCTCATCCGAGTGAATTCCTTAGTGAAATAGTTATACCCTGGAAATATTTCTTATTTCTCTTACAATTACTATAAATTATAAAGTTGAGACTTTTCTTGCTCACTCTTTTCTTTCTTTCTTCTCTCAGCTATAAACTGAGCCAAATATGAACTAATGCCAAGGTGAGGATATTGGATTGGTAAAGAGCAGCTACTACATAAAGGCTAGTCTCAAATATAATAATATGTGGTAATCTCATAATTGCTTTGCTTTGGTTCTATCCTAGCCTGAGCCATTCGTTCAACTAACTCTGGCCCTTTTGCAGAGAGGACAGCATATTACAAAAGACTTTCTTTACAAGAATTCAAGTTGGTTTGTTGACAGTTACTGTGTATATGGAATGGTACACTAGTTACTAGGGACAAGTCAATTGGTATCCTTACTGGATTTGGGATCTACCAAGTATCCAAATCCACTGGGCTGAAGTTTCACAAAGGTTTGTGAACTCTTGGGGTGAGACTCTACCAATGAAGTGAGATGAGAATGAATCCTTTACACAAAGAGTAGAGGGAACAAATTTCCCTTTTCTTGCCACTAGTTGGTAAGGGGATCTGGCGGAGTCTGTGCTTTTGCAGGGTAAAAAATATAAAATCCTGCAAATGTAAATTTGTGGATAATGCAGATGTTGTGCACATTTTTACCACTTTGAGAAACCGGCCCGATTTAAAGGATGAGCAGAGGTTTGGTGGGATGTTTTGTGAGATTTTAACTACTGTAGACTAAACGTGTGAATTGAAACCGCTAATGACAGAAAAGTAGTGGCTATTGATTCAGGCAATAAAATGATGTAATGGACTTCGGAGCAGGGTTCAAACTAATTTCACCCGGGTTGAAATGTAGGTAACAATAATTTGTGTTTTGCATAAGTTCTGAGAATTTAGTTCTAAAAAACAGTTACATTAATCATGAAATGAGTCCAGTGCTTACATGCACAGCGGGGCTGTTTGCATTAAAATTGTGTGAATTTCAAATTCGTTTCATCATTAGTTCCGATTTTTACCAAACTTCAGAATGAAATAGGGAAACGTGAAATACTGAAATATATTTTTTGTATGTACATACCTTTCCAGTGAAGTGGGATCTAATAAATAGCCGTGTTAATGGGTGCCGGAAACACAAAAGTAAGTAGTTGATCATTGTTTAATCGACACATGAAATCTATCATGGTATGGTGAGAGCTGTATAAACTTCATTTGTGTCAACTATGACCTTGTCATTTTCAGCCCACGAAGAATCCGTCGGGTGTGGCAGTAACGGCGGAAGGTGTTCCAATTGATTTGGAAACCGTTCCTGTACGAATTGATAATGTTCACATTCAAGGATTGGGACGAACGAAAGACGATTATGTCACCCAAGCAGTTAACGAACTTTTTAAAGCATGTACCTTCAACGAGGTGAGATTCCAGATTTCCATTCTTGGACTGGAGAAATTCTATTATTTTTCTGATGTGTTGTAGATGGTATTTAAGGCGAGTGAAGTTCAAAGGAGACTAGAGAAATTGGGCTGTTTCCGAAATGTAGGTATTGTAATTGACACAAGTAAAGGAGAATACGCTAGTCCGGACGGGTATGAGGTGAGAAAAGATGAATTACCAATACCATAAAAATTGCAGATTTTGATAAAGCATATATATTTTAGATCATATACACGGTTCAAGAAATTGGAAGATTTGTGGGTGGAGTTAACACTATGATAGGAGCAAATGAAGGTTCCGTGATATTCGGATGTCGCCTTCCAAATTTAGCAGGACGTGGAGAAAGAATTAATATTGAGCATACGATCGGATCAAATTCGAATAAGAGCACAATGGTCAGCTACATGAAACCTATTGGTGGATGGTGGAATTCTGAGTGAGTTCAATTTTTGTGGCCTACCATGTTTTTTAAACGATAAGGGTTTAAAATTTACGACTTGTTTTTCTTGGACAGCTTTACAGCGACAGCTTACCACCACAAAATTCCAAGCTACTGGTCTGGTTTTACTGTATTTAATACGGGTGGTCTGTTGGATTTATCTTTTGAGTCTGCACAAAGAGTAAGGCACAATATGCAATACGAAGGGACTTGGAGACAATTAGAAGCCTCCGGACGAACAACCTCATTCGCAGTTAGGGAACAAAGTGGTCATAGTTTTAAATCAGCAATAAGACACATAATGACGGTGGATCATAGAGACCATCTAATATTTCCTTCTACGGGCGTGCTACTTAAATTAGTTCAAGAATATGCGGGATTGGGTGGAGATGTTGCATTTGTAAAACATGATTCAGAGCTACAAGTTAATATTCCACTGCCTTTTGAACTGGTATGATCACGGATATACTTTTTGGGAACTGTGAATATTTGCATTAAAATTTGTATTTATCCACATAATTTAATATTGTACAGGTTATGCAAGGAGCTGCCAGATTTGGCGTTATTAGGCCACTTACACCACTTGATGCCAGAGTTCAAACCCACAACATTGGCGATTTATTTTTCCTAGGCGGACCTCAAACTATACGAGGTTTTGACATGAAAAGTCTTGGGTCTAGAAGTGGCAATGATGCGCTTGGTGGGAAGGTCAATATAAATTACAAATTTATATTTAAAATATGTGAACAATTTCGACACGATTTTTAATATGTAGGCATACTGGGCTTCCGCTGTGCATTTATATTCTCCTTTGCCATTCAATTTGGGACGAGGTGGTTTTGGAGATTTCTTCAGAGTCCACGTTTTCCTAAATGCTGGAAATATCAGTGATTCATCATTCAACAGTAGGCTATATTCGAAGTTGCTTTATTATTAATCTTTTTTTTCTTTAAAAAAAGTCAATGTCTAAACTTTGCGTTTTTTAAAAATTTTAGCCGAAGACTTTGCTCAAAGTTTCCAAGCGTTGTTGAGTAATTTCCGTGCAGCATATGGAGTTGGGCTAGCCATGCGGTTGGGACAAGTGGCAAGAATAGAATTAAACTATTGTTGGCCATTTAAATACTGCAAAGGAGACAAGTTGGCCAGAGGAGTTCAACTCGGACTAGGACTCGAGTTCTTATAGCACTTTCCTTAATTTGTTCATGGGTGATTTACCAATCCTCAACCAGTCATTTAATTAGTACCAAGTTAAGTAAAAATTGAGCTATTTCAAGTTAAAATGTCATTTGTAAATGCAGCCAATTCTGTAAATGATGTTGTATCTACACCCAAGTAAACCTTGTTTCATTTCCACAGCCAAAAAGAAAATTTATAATATAATATCCAGATATGCTAAACCATCAGTTCGGATGATAAATAACTGTGGGGCACGAAACAAATGTAGTTTTTAGTTTAGAAAAAGATGGTTGACAAAATGACATAATAATCAGTTACTCGACGGAATTGTTCAAATAAATCTTATAAACAAAAAGAGAACAGAAATATAAATGCAAGCCTCTAATTTTATGTAACATGTGCCTACCTGTTTTTCTGAAGAGCATCGTCATGAATCGATTAATATAATTAACAAGCAAGTCTCAAAATAAATGTTAAAAAAAACTTTAATGCGTGCATCTCTACGCGAAATCACGCTCATGTAAAATTGAGACACATTTACGACAAACATTGTCTCATTTTTCTCCATCTACTTACAATCCTGTCTCGTTCTTTCTCCTCGTTTACAGATCAACAGTCATTTACTACTTACTACAATATGCTCATCCTCTTAAAAAATATTGGATCTCTTGTTTTATCCTATGCAATAAAACGAGCTGTATTTATTACACAAACTGCAATTCACTCCTGCCACTTTATTACCGACCGGCCTTCTTTTTTCTACATCTGCTGCTGCTCATCTAAATTCATGACATAACTTTAATAACTGCCAAGAACTAGAGGAATTGACAGTGCTGGATTTCCCAGTTAACAATTGAGGCTAACAGAAACCGTTGCTAATTATTCATTTAACTCAAGGGAGGAAACGAACAAGTCCGGCCTGGAGACAAATATTGCTCATTACTCACTTCAATTAAAAGAATAATAATTAACACATCAGAAATCAAGTTGACTGCGAATCGGAATAATTCTTGACTTACATTACAGTCTTATTGCAGTAAAGTAACGAAAATAAATTAGGACAAAGTTTTTTTGTCACATACGGATTACGAACCAGGAAAACTTTCTCCAGTTTCAGCATCATGAGCGATTTGGTGTGGCCCATTAAAAATGGGGATTTGGATCAGGTTCGAGAAATTGTTGAGAAAAAGGTGAATATTTATTTAATTCTATACATTATCTGGGAAATTAAACAAATGTGTCATTTAGGGAATAAATGTCAATGAAGATGTGGATGGCAGACCACCCCTTACGGTACGTCAATTAAACAAATTGTATCGCATCAAAAAAGGTTATTTGCATTATACATCATTCCAAAATTAACTATTCTAGTATGCTGCGGATTATGGTCAAAAAGAAGTCATTGAATATTTGCTTTCCAAAGGAGCTGACGTAAATGTAATGGAAAATAAGTTATTGTCTTAATATATCCTTGGATTTAAAGAAATTCATTCGTATAATTTATGAATTTAGGCTTGCGACAAACATGGGATCAGCGCATTACTCGCCGCAATTTGGGAAGGTCACACTGACTGTGTGAAAATGTTGTTGGCCAAAGTAATTTTTAATTATATTGGGTTACCCTATTTTCCAAATTAATGTTAACTCTAATTACTTTGAATAGGGTGCATCTAGAGATGGTAAAACTCCGGATGGAATAAGCTACCTAGAAGCTGCAGAGAAAGATGACATCCGAGCTTTATTAAGATAGAGGCATTATTATTGACTTACTTACCTGTATTGTCTTGCCTTGCCTTATTATTTATTGCCGGAAGTATGCATCATAAACGCATCTCAGACTTAATAGCTGCAGATACATTAATACGTTAACAATAGCTAATTATAATTAATAATTTTTCTACTCTATTTGCGGAAACATTTGTAATCCGCTTGATGAGACTAATTTTATACTGTCGTACTAGCAATTGGCCAATGCAAGTTACACATTTCCAGCCACCCTGCAACCTAATAATCCGGAGAGGGCTGGGTTTCAAAAGTTCCATAATTTTTTACTGATTTGCGACAATGCGCGGACCGAAGTATCTCAATTTCTGGAAGCGAAATCAAGTGACGGGAGACGAGGTGTCACGTAGAATTTTTTCGCAAAACACTTTTGATACAAAACATTGCATCTTCGATCTCACCACAATGAGCGAAAGAAGAAACTTTTTGTGGCTTTGTAAGTATTAAAAAGTTAATTGTGACAGTTCGGACTTTAGGAGAAATTATGTTGATCTAAGGCAGTTGGCCAGAATTCTATGTATAACGTATCTCTGTCACTAATTGATTAATATGGTAAAAGGGCGGCCAGAAATGATCTGAACTTACAACCTCATCCACCTTTACTTAAATTTTATAAATTTTAGTCTGCATATTATTGTGCATTATACGGTATTTTTTGTATATCGTCTTTAACGACAATATAATCACGTTGAATAATCACGTTGTAATTCCTACTTCAATAGGGTATTGGTAAAAATGGAACTTTTGTAATTGTGAAAACTAGTCCAAATACACATGGAATTAAATAAGTATCGATGTTTGATTCTATAAACTGAATAAAAATTCCTAAATCTATTTGCGTAATTAGTTTATTGCAATTTTTAAGATCTAGCATGAAAATCATCCACTCTCTGAATTCTACTTGAAGCATACGACTTTATTTTTAAAATCTCAAAACATTATTCTACGAAAGAGTACATGGTTTAACACCGTCATGCAGATTCAGTCGAGGCTCCCACCGTGGCCAGATACCAATCCCGTACTCATGCAAAATACAAATCTTACAAAGGTGTATCATTAATTAATAAATAAATAATAATAATTAATAATTCCTATTTTCGGTTTCGCCAAAAGAAATTCATTTATGGTCCAACTTGTTCAGATACAAGGGAAACTTGGATGTCTCAAATATGCAGATACGAGTCTGAGTTTGGACTTTACATAAACTACATTTGTCATAAAATTACTTCAAATGATCAGACGTACATGCATGAAAAGTTTGGCAAATGTAAATTAAAATGCTTTGCCTTATCATGATTGTGTGTGCATTTAACGTATTAATTAATAATTTGCATATACATCTCAATTCTCATTCAAAGGTCATGAATTTTATTTTAGAAAAGCACAAACTGGGAATGGATAGAGTAATTGCTTAAGTAATTGACATAATGAAAATTGGAATCAATGTTTGAAAGGTATTAAATTTAAATTTAAATTTGACTGCAAGACAAAGGTTCATCAAAGGCCATTGGAAATGATGGTGGTTGGCTGATACTGCAAAATTATTTTGATGCTCCGTTTCCGCTGCCATTGCCGTTTCCAGACGAATTTTGGCTGGATCCTCCCCCCTGAGATGGTGGATTGTAGGTAGCCCCGCTTTTGCTGTCATTGTGGTACGTGCTACCATCAGGGTTGCTGTAGTAGTAGCTCCCATCCTCTGCAATTAAAGGAACAAAAATATAAATTTGTAGCCACTTATCAGGTACACATGTACATATGGAGACAAGATCGTACTTACGATTGGAATAATGATACGAGTTTGCATTTGGAGCCCCAGATCCATAATCACGGGAACAGTAATGATTGCCCTAAAAATTGTAAAAATTAACTAGTTACTTCCTATGTTTATCGGTATCGAGACACAATTTAAAGCAAATAAGATTTATAAGATTTATGCACCCCTTCCCGACGACAAGCTTGTAAAACTAAGAAACTTTACCTGGGAATTAGTTCCCGATCCATTGTAAGAATACCCTTTTCCGGACATTTTTCCGTCGAAAAATCGAAAAATCAGAAGAGTAATTCGGTTGAAATTGGTTTGGTTTTCGGTAGAATGTAAGCTGCAACGTTCTTGAGGAAATGCCAAACGACAACTGAAGACGAGAACTGAATTTTTGCATGACAGAAACTGGAGTAGACGACTTACTGGAGCCAACGTCACATTCTCAACGCTGCAGAAACGGCCTTGCTTGATTCGCATGCATAATTTGTGATTTTAGATGGCTCCAGACTAAGATTCAAATTCTACTGATTTCATTCCAGTGACTGGAATCCAGTATGCAAATTATCCGGCACGGTGTATTTAAATGAGGGCACTCAAAAATTGATAAATTTTCCACTGCCACAACACGTTATGAGCAATAATATGATAAATAAATAGAAAAGTTAGGAACATGTTCAGTTTCATAAATCTTGTAATAATTTTTATGATTGTTGTGATTAATAAAGTGGATGTACAGTTCATTCATATTTAAAATTATTAAAAAGACGGCATAGAAATTGCACCACCCATTCACTGCAATACATAAAGGTTACATTATTACATTATTTGTCGATATACTATAGTTTCGACCTCCGAATTATCGTTAATTTCAATTCTGTTTCTGTATTGAAGATGCCATTCCGTCATAGGATTGATAAACAATTTGCAGTTTTTTTTAAATTTTATGTAAATTATGGCTTACAGTACTATAATCTTAGTTATTGGATCAATGTCGTTGCCTTTTCCAATAGAAGTGATAAACATATTTTAAGCAAAGCATAAAATTGTCAAATGTAGTATACATGAATTAAAAAGAAATCTCAAAAATAATCTCTGGTATATTTTTGAATTTGGAAGTCAGTCATAACTGTCAATCAATGAGATCGGTTTATAATATTTAATTTATGAACAGCATTGCAAACAATATGCCTTTATGCTTTACACAATCTCAGTCCTTGCAAACCAACTTTCTTTCTCACTGAATAATGTGAATCACACTTTTTATTAACTTAATTACAATTAAAAAATAAAATTCCACTTGTTGTCAACGATTGTTAAGTAGTCGACTAGGTAGTCCGGCTGACGATCTTTGGAAGTTTTGGACTCCAATAAAGATTGGTTCATAATATTTAGTGATTTAAAATAGTGCACATACATTTTTAAAGTAATTAAGTTATTAGACACAATATTTTTTGTGATTTTAAAAATTAGAGTTACAATCCCACTGTAATGTAGAGAAGTTTAAACTTTATAGGGTTTCATATAGCAATTTACAAAAGCGACTAAAACAATTGTTCACTCAGGTAGTTACTTATATTAAAATGTGTACCGGTATGGTATTTTGGGAGCTTTATAAACATTTGCTCACTCAATTAATTTACATGTCAGCAAAAGAAAAATCATGATGGAGAGTTAAAGAAGGTGAGAATACGTGGATTTGACAGTTTGGGCGATCTTTTTCTGTTGAAGGCCCGACGGTCGTATTTTATGGCTGTAAATTATCAAAATGAGGGTTCTTAATCATTACTTAAATTATAAGCGAGATAAAGGGACAACTGAAAGTTGACAGGTGAAAAAATTAAATATTTTGCGCCTGGGCTTGAATTGAATAAATAAATATTTTTGAGGTCAGCGGCGCAGCATTAAAATTAAAAAGGTTTAGGGAGGTTCGAGAGCATTTTTTTGCGATAGAACAGCGCATCAGCAGCGGCGAAGAGTTGGTCAGGCACAGAGACGACATAGTAATTAAGCACCACCCGAGATTTCTCTGCTTTCTCTTTGCTTTCCCCATCCAGTGACTGTTTAATTTGTTAACGTAAAAAGTACACGTAATACCACAAAGTACGACTGACTCCAACAATTATAATTGATTGACTCAAAAGCACCAAAAAAAGCATCGTCCCCAAATAAATTACGGCGTCGACGATGTCCGTCAGTTAGTTGTCTCCTTACAGTTTGTAAATGAAATATCTTAGTCAATATTCCATCCTAATATTATATTGGATATTTAATCATGTTTCTATGGCGATGAACGATTACGATGAGATTAGTGAACCAAGTTCCTAGTACAGTAAGTTGCTTATGGTAGTTTCCTTTAACTCCACGTTTAGTTGAAATTTTAGTACTTTAAGAGAGTGTAGTATTTTTAAGAAGAGGAGGAGTAGCATTTTAGTCAATTGATTGACTCCGATCTTGCCGACCCGTATGGTTAATGACGCCCTTGATATGCTGAGCGATGTGCATATTTGGGCCAAGTTAGGTCACCCTCTGTAAGATATAAAATGTACCCCGTCCCCAGGGATAGCCGGTGAATCACTTACTTTACGATGGTAGTGCTACTCTTGGCCACATTTTGCAACACTCCAGTGGTGGAGGCACTTATATGTGTCCGGTTATTGTCGTTTTTGGCAGCCATTGACTTGGAAGAGGTGGCAATTTCATTGTGGTTGACATTGGAGTGATTTTTGTTTACGGCACCATCTTTTTCTGCTCCAGACTTGGTGGAATTTAGTTTCGTTTTCTGAGAGGTACTAGCTCCAGACACTTTCTCCTTCTTGAGGTAAAGTGCAGTTGAGGTTCCAGAACTGCGTGGTTGCTGAAGTTTCCCAAAGGACTGTGCTGCTTTGGATGAAGGGGGTTTTGTCGACGCCTTGTCCTTATTATTCGTCTCCGTCGCAGAGGTGACCGTGGTTGAACTCCAGTGAGCACGATTTTTTGTTCGAAATGTTTTTGGACAAGGAGTGAGAATTTCTCTGGGTGCAGCTAGACGAGTCAGAGAGCGGGTCACGGGTCGGGACCCTGTAACGACACCTTCGCCCGGACTGCTGCTACGACTGTAATTGTAGTTTTTGTTATGCTGAGGTTCAATTTCAGTTTCAATGGGATTTTGTGAGGGTAGATTGTTAGAGCTAGTTAACTCGGCTGAAGGCAACGTCACTTTCGACAATGTCAGTAGCCGTGCAGAAGGCCCACAATTAGCATCGCGGTCACGATATGGTCTAATAGCCCAATGTTTCCCAAATTCGGCAGCGTGAGAAAAAATCATAAACCCACCAATATTAAATATTGAATTAGTCAACCACATTTTCTCATACAACAACGACAACAATTAAATATTAACTAGTGACACACACGCTAAACGACACATTATTTAGCATTACATGAATTGGCCAACTAATTCCTTACAAAACAAAACCCTTCTACCCCCATGGCTAGCAAATTATGCGGTGAAAGCTGGTAATCGCAAAATTAAAATCCAGCAACTATTCAAAGAATGATGCCCGTTTTAATTTTGTAACAAAAACACCAACGCCCAGGCGGTGTGCCCAAAGATTATGTCCAAGTTTTATCCAAAAGATATATTTCCACAACCCGATCAATGCATTACATGAATTATATGATGGCATAAACATATCCCATTTTCAAGTTATTAAGGTATGTATGCTGAAAAAATGCTGTCAAAATTTATGTTGTAATGATGCCCAACTAATTGAAAAAAGCTTGTTTAGCCTGAAAGAGGAAGCTCAGAACTATTACAGTACAGTACAGGCCCTTTTAATTGCAGTTCATATTTGAATAATAAATAAAGAATGCAGATAGAGCATGGGATTGTTCAAGCAATTTATAAGTAATTCTAATAAATACTTTGTATAAAGCAAAATAATGAATGAGCGATTGAATTGTCTGTAAGACAACAAAAAAAAATCTAGTTAATACAAGCTATGTTCATAACCTAGAAAAAGCACCAGCCCCATCATTACTACTGCTACTACTACCACCACGAAGGAAATATTTTAAGCCTAACGTGAGTCGATACCTTTTGCTAGAACTGGTTGGCGCATTTGTCCCCGCGGCTCGTTTTAACCGTGGGGATTCCCGAGTGTCGGTAACAACATTAATATTACCGTTCCGACGACCAACCACGTTTCTGTTGGTGGATGCTTTTACAGCCGCCTCAATTGTGGATGGCATCCTAGAAAGATGGTGAAAAAGTTGAAAAAAATTAGGATCTTATTACCGCACCACTTAATAACTAAACAGGAGTTTAGTTATTAAGGAATTGAATGTCTTACTGTCGGAGTGCTTTAATCCTGTTCAGCATATCCCCTTGGGTAACTTCGGTATCATCTCCATTTCCATCCTCGGTTGCAACCTGTTTGCATTTTAGAATAGTTACTTATAGGTACATCATAAAAAATTTGAAATACGGAATGAAGATATTAAATTAAATTACCTCGGTGCTATCCTCTCCATCTTCCAATTTCATGGACCCGACCTGGGCCAAAATAGATCTAACCTTATCACCGGATGATAACGTTGACGAATTCGCATTTTCAATGTCCTGTATGGATTTCCCGTGTTTTCTTTGAACACTGTAAATCGGCCATCGAAATGTATGAATGGGACAATTGTTGTTCTTTTGATTTTCCAATCTCATGAGATCCCCTTGTTCTTTTAAATAATCCTGTTTACTGTAAAATATAAGAGTGACGTTAATTAGTGAGTCTGATAATGCAATGTGTATGTAACAGTTCAAAAACCCAACTTACTCTTCCAACCATTCCTGTTGCAAACCAATCACTGATCCTGGGCGACATAGCCGAACCCATGCAATAGCTTCTCGGGCAGTAAAATTGAAATGTTTTATTATGTAGCAACCGATCAGTGACCCGGTCCTTCCAAGTCCGGCTTTAAAAAAGTATAAAAACCACAAGTAAATTACAATTTCCATTCTAACCATTTTTTATTTCCAATTAACCACCTTTGCAATGGACGGCCAAGGCCCCACTAGTTTTTTCTGATGCTTCCATAAACAGCTTCATAATGGCGTCACTTGGAGTGCTTCCATCCGTAAAAAACAAATCTTTATGCTGGAATCCTGACCGGCTGAATCTTGTAGCGTCATACATTTTACGATTGAGTCGAACGATCGTTTTCACATTGTTTTCCCTAAAGTAGTTGAAGTACGCTTCCGGTGCATGAAGTGGATATCCATTTAATATTTTTGATTTTGGGTGTGGGCCGCAAAATGCAATAAATTTTTCCGGAACGATCCAATTCAAATCAGCATTTTCCACACGCTATATGCAAAAAATTAAAACATAAATATTATTTTCATCAAAGTCTGTAAAGTGTGTCTCGAACCTCATAATATTCGTATTCTTCAACATCGAAATCATCGAAATCAAAAAACTTGTTTTGAATTGCACGATGTAGCGCATTAAAAACATCCAGCAAGGTGATATAAAATGACGCCGTTCCAAAGGATGCATCCCTGCGGATTAATCGAATCAAGTTGAACTTCAATTTTTATCAAAATCTTATCTACCATGAGTTCAATTAACATTTAACTTCGTCGAGTACTAATAATCCAATCGGATAAGAATTCAGTAATAATTATTGAGCACTTTAAGTAATTACCGAAAAGATATGAAGGGAGGACCATTAGGACCTAGTAAGCTTCGGTACGCCTCTTCAGGGGATTTATCCAGGTAAATTATCTATTGTATGCAGGACCATTAAATGCGTTCATAATTACTATTGTTCAAAAAAGTGATGCGATTCTCACAGAAAAAGCTCCAACGAGGAATGCTGCGTTAACTCGCTTTTGAGGGTCCGAGCTAGTGTAATGGATCAACCGTTTTCTTGCTAACGAGGTTGTCTAAAAAAATACCCACTCGTATATAAATATTCTAAATTTGACTGATTTCATCCGTACCCTTAGCTTCCCATTCAGTTTTTGGCAATAACGATACAACATTGCTAAATTCAATGGTCCAAAGTCAGAATTGAAATTTTCATAGACCAGCTCTTCATCTATCGTAAAGTAATGAGTATTCAAGGTAGACTTGAGCCGATAATGTCCACGTAGCGTCGCAAAATACAGCCGATCTGTAAGAATATCATGTTATGAATATAAGCCCATAACAAATTACAATTAAGTTACAATTGCAATTACTTATACTGTGTACCTTTGATAATTTCTGATGCATAAAGCACTGCCCCTTCCCTATCTCCATCGCTGCAGGTCAAATTTTGATTGCTCATCTTTATAAATTCCTGTAAACAAAAAAAGCTTAATGGAAAATTGTCCTGCCTGGGAGGCAATTATGTTCAAGTTAGCTAATTTTAGATTTCATGCAAAGAAAAATGCTGAAAAAACTATGTATGTTGGCCGGAAATTGCAATTGAGGCCTAATTAAAAATTACAGGCTTAAATAAATCACGTTCTGATTGAATCTCTGGCTGAAAGGTGAAAATACTAATAGTAGTTGGAAGTGATTGGTCATGGTCATTGCAAAAAAACGAAGCTAGGTGTTGTCCAATCCAAACCGACCGACCACCTCAATGAAATTATTGTGTGGGTGGACTAGACAATGCATATAATATGCAGATACAACTGTACAGGCGCCTAACTATGGCTTAGCCAAAAGAGAAAAGGATTTTGAAGGGCGATTACATGCAGTTGCCCAATTTAAGAAAACTGTATGGACACAAGGAGTGTCGGTGTCTTTTTAATTTTTAATAATATTTTCTAGAATATATTTTTTTACTTTACAGCCTCATACCGCTTATGCATCTGTAAATCTCTTTTGTGACAATTTTAAAAAAAAAACTTTTAAACATTCGAATTAAAAATTTATTAAAATTAGTCTTTAAAGCTGTTTCAATAACTCAACTTGTAATCGAGTAATTCATTTTCACTCTAACCAAATTCTGTATGAAACTTGAAAAACGAATTGAGAAATTGCAAAAAAACTTGATCTAACGCCCACATCATAATCATACTTGTGCACTTTTTTAAGTACAAGTACTGGCGAACCATTAGTTTGTAGAAGCTAAAATTTAGTTGGGAACTTACCGTGTTTTAAAAAGCCCGATTAAATAAATTTGGCAGAACTGAAATTCCAGGTAGAACTGTGTCCTCAAAAAAGAAACCAATGTCGGTAGAGACAAAATTTGCTTTTTATCCTCCTCCAATTTATTCCTATTTTTCAGCCAACACCTTCAAACCCTGAATATCCACTAATTATGGGTACACTTGACAATTTCAGAAGATTTACTAAACACTAGTGTGTCACTTATAGATTTACTGTATTTGCGAGGGCTCAGTGTAAATATTACGAGGCAGAAGAACACTTTGAACCAAGTTGGTTGCCTACAAGAAGTGCATCTCGTTGAAGTTGAACCTCTTAAAATATAAATATTGACGTAATTAAAGGAGAAGGATGCGGTAAAATGTTGTTACAGTTGCCGAGTGTGAGACGCAAGTAAATAAATATGCATTATTATTATCACCATATGAATAGGAATACCATGCAAAGGGAAAGTGCCCACTATGTGCCTCAGACTGGTTTTTGGTAAGAGTAAAAAAAAAAGAGTTTGTGGATACTACATTCATTCCAGCCAAGCCAACCAATCCCACAATTTTTAACGGACAATCTCATACCCAGCCAGGATTTTATAGGAGATGAGATGCTTACCCTGGTTCTTGGTCATATATATGTAACCTAACCTAACATAGCGTCAAAGTAAGCATCAAATTGTGTTGCTAACCCAAAAAGAGTGTGTAGCAGTGTCCGCTGTATGTCCTCTTAAAACATGTACTTAACCCTTTTCCTCACTCCGGTTGCTTTAAGCAGAGTTAATACTCCATGCCACAAAGAACTCTGAGTGCAATTCTACCAGGTTTAAATAACATTCTGTGTCATAACCATTTTTATTCACTCCTTCACTTTAAACAAGTGCGAATTACAAATCTCGTAGCAACTCATTCAGCCCGGTGTGCAGAAACAGGGCTCATATTATCATTTGCGTATTTTGCAATTAACTCTATATTCCACAATAAATTGTTTTTGGACGGAGAAACACCTGGAGAGGTTGCGGTGGGATTGCATCGCATTAATAATAATGATATGCATGTACCTATAAGAAATGCTTCTTAAATTTAAATTAAGTCAAGTTTAGCCTTTCATGTAAAATCACTTGCCATTTATTTACTCATTTATTTATGTATATTGAGCCATTGAGCGTTAGCTATTCTTTGATAACTATTCCCAACACCAAAGAAAGTTAAAGACTTTAGCATTTGCATTTACAGCTGCATCGTAGTTGATTTAATCTTTCTGGAAGTTGCGAAATGAGGTTGGAGAAACGAAGTGGATTTCAACAT
>JAAXNX010001826.1:0-15932 GCA_036491905.1 Folsomia manolachei | reverse complement strand
GTGGTATGAACTCATCCTCTAATGTATTGGCTTAAAATTTGGAAGTAAAGTGTATGCAACAAGTGATTATCTTTATCTTTCCATTTGGAGTTCAAACTGAAATAGACGAACTCATATCCTGTTAAAACCACAAACTAAGTAACCAACTGGACCAGACCAACTCATTAATTCCAAGTTAGATAGATAAAACACTTGTTTCTTGATTAGTTTATTAACCGAAAGCCTCTTATGTCATAAACTACATCTCTTAAGTATTTCAGAGCAGAATAAACAATGGAATAGCGTGTTTCTAGTGAACACATTTAAAGTTGAAATTGAATAAAATATATTTGTAATTATTTCCAATTTGCAGTGCTTAGAAAGTCATGATATTTACAAAAAACATGATAAATTCGATTGCTATGTTAACCCGAGTAAAATATAATTTGCGTTTCTTAAAAAAAGAACATGGTAAATTAATAAGCTAATGCGTACACTTTTCTCCTCTGGTTGCTTTATACGAGTACTCGTAGTACACACTGTGTAGTTATCCCAACTTATACTTTTTTTCCTCCCACATTCTTAGTTTGAAATTTTTGAAGTCAATCGCCATCCCGAGCCGTTGCCAACTGCATATCACGACGGATTTGGACAGTCCTGTGCGACCTTAAATGGTTTTGATACATTTGGTGGGTCATATATTTCCTGTTACAAATGTGACATCGAAAGGGTCTAGATAATAACAAATTCAAATTAGTTTGTGACTTTATGTGAAATTAAAAATTAGTGGAAATATTGAAAACTACTTTTGTTTTTCAAGTTCTTCCAGAGCATCTGGTCCTCCCAAAGTGATCGCATGAGCATCAGAAAAAGAATGTTCCTTAAATTTGTTAGACGATTTAAAATCCTTGTTGCATGGCTCGCACCGAATTTTCACATTTGTGTGGACTTTTTCTGCATGCTTTCGCACCAGGAGAGGCGACATAAACATTTTCTTACAGTCATGGCATTGAAAGCGTCTGTTAATGAAATAATAGTTATTCTAACTACAAATTATAAAAAAATCCTGCTTATTTATTAGGTGGTAGTTGTGCTTACTTTCTTTTTTCCAATTCGGCAAGGCCCTCCTCACCAGCAACATTTTGCACGTGCTTATCCGTAATAAGGTGCTGATTTAGTCGTTTGTACGAGGAATAATCTTGATTACAGGGGTCACAACGAATTCTGGCATTCCCAAACCCATTTTCTGGCGACGTTTGAACCGTCATAATTTCTGCTGTGGACCTGGAACATTCAAAATATTTGTGTAATTAAGCTTTAATTATTTGAAACGAATAAATATAGTGAAAGTGACGGAAATCTTAAAAATTATTACATTTCGTGCTCTAGATTCCCAGAGGTAACTTCGTCTCCAACGACGTCCTGCGAATCCGATGTAATGTCCTCACCATGCTGGAATAACCGCTTTTTCTTCCGGTGCACACTTTTTATGTGACTTCGCATCATTTCCGGCGTCATAAATCTTTTGTGACAGGTATAGCATTGAAGAGTCCTATATATTATGTAAAAAATAAAATAAGAGATATGGGAATTAAATCAAAACTTTGATAATAACGCACCTTTCACTCTCAGGAAGAAATAGACTTTGTCCATCAGTCCCCAGACTCCTTTCCGTAGTGTGTTCGAATTCTGTACCAAAGTCAATTCCGATTTGGCCTGATTCCGCAAGCGAACTTAACGAACTTCCATGCATTCCTGGAATTTGAGGGCATCTGTGCAAAATCAAATTAGATTAATTTGTGAGAGAATGTAATTTATATGTCAAAATTATCAAGGAAACTTACACTTGCTGTGGATTTTTCACGGCACTTTGTCCCACAGTTGGCCAATCCAAGAGCTGTATGACGACAGTGTCTTCATTAAGTATGGCATCCTGGTCCCTTGTATTTATATTTTTGTGAGCTTTACTTATGTGGCTTCGGAGCATTTCAGCCGTCACATATTTTCTGTGGCATGTAGAACATTCTAAACGCCTGCAAAATTAGCTATTTTAAAGATATGAAGCTCAAATTATCATTATTTTTAATTAAATTTACTTCCGCCCCTGTAAATCCGCTACAGCCCCCACTCCACCAACCCGGAGCGTGTGCTTATCCGTGTTCAAATGTTCCTGTAATCTACGGCGGTTGGCATATTCATGGTTGCATGGTTCACATCTGAGACTAATTTTCTCTCGAGGTGGAGCTCGTGCCCCATGGATCTCAATCAAGTGTTTCCGCAGTGGCTTCACGGATGAGAAGGACCGTCCACAAGTATCACACTGAAAAGTAATGGCACGGCTGTATTCGTCCCTTCTACAGTTTAAATCAATATTAAACATTTTGGAGAAAAGGAAGCTAAGCTTTGAAACACAGGATACCTCCGATTTTTCATCCCAATACTGTGCAGCATTGAAGATAAATGTTGGCCATATCCGGTTTCCGATTTAAATGTTAAAAGGCATACGTCACATTTAACTTTTGAATTTGTAGGTGCTGGAGCTTGATCCTGTAGTTGACGCACATTATTCTCCGATATTGGAGTTCTAAAAAGAAATATAATTGCAAGTGTTAAACTACGAATCCTCGTATAACCAAACATTTCCATAATATTTCACCTGGGGACCTTGCTTCGTTTCCTTTGCCCACATTTATCATCCTCCCCTTCATTCTGAGCTTGTGCCATGGATTGAAGTCTTTCTTCCGCCAGGATTCTGCTCCGTCTTTGCGGTATAGCTAGGATGGGTTCATTATTGTGATCAGAAATGCTATCCGATTCATTTATCAAAATATGGGAATCCTCGTAATTGTTGGGTGTGATTGTAACTTGATCGCCGGAATTGGACTCGTCCTCCATAATATCAAATTCCATGTCTACCACAACCGCCTTTACTTCCTGCTCGTCCTCATCGTGATTGAGGATATTGACGGCTACGAGTTGATCCTCTTGAATTATTTGTTCATCTTGGGACTGAGACTTTGTGGAACGAAGCTTCCGTTTAGACCGACGGTTTCTTTTAACTTTCCTCTTTCCAAGTTTTATCCTCATTTTATGAACTTTCCTCTGGTGTCGGAGCAAATCGTGAAGCCGGCTGTAACTTTTGCCGCATAGGGAGCAAAGGGGTCGTCCATTAATTTCACCTGGACTGGGATACGTTTCGCCTGGATTTCTACCGAGAACCAGAAATAATGATGGTTAATTTTGATTCGTTAAAACTTGGCATCAAAACTAGACTCACCTTGACTCATTCCTGGTAATAACATCGTCATTATTGCATTGATGCACGTCTAGAAAAGTGGTTTAAATTTAAAGTATTTGCTGATTTGACGATATGAGGACAATGATTTGATAACCTTACTTCCTCCACCTCCTGCTTGTTCAGTATTAGTCATTTCCACTTCCGTGCTGAGGACTATGCGTTGCGTTCTAATTAAAATTTTGTATTCACACAATAATACGCCAAAGAATTAATACCACCATTAATGTCAACTCACCGTCTCTCATTCCTTTCACTGTTCTTGTTTATGTTTGGACTTTGGCGTCCATCTATAAAAATCGACATAATTTGACATTGCAAAAATTATGAGGTCAATTATTCGTATTTAGTCAAAATTACCTTGAACTATTGGTTGTTCAGCACTACTCGTGACCATTAACATCTCCACTTCGCCATCTGGGTCGGGTCGTAAATTGTCCGTAATTTCAAGCTCTGTCGCTGCTCCATCGTTACTGGACCTTTCCAAGTGTTCGTCCACCTTATCGTCGACTTGTTCCTGAACTTTAAATTACATTTAAAATTTAAATTAAAACTTCAATATCCACCCATTCAAACTGGTTAATGAATCAGTAACGAATAAGAAAAATACGCACCATTACTCGAAGACTTTACAGTTTTGTCCGGATTGATTTGTCGTCTCCTCGCAATTGTTGTGAGATCGTGAGTAATTTGATCAATCTCCTTTTTCCATCTTGCCAATTTCTCCAAATTTGCAGAGCATCCTAAACAAATCCTGTATTTCTTGAAGAAACTATTCCCAACTCCAAGTGAGGATAAGGGAAAAGGTTTCTGAATGAATTCCTCCAGCACTTCATTCTCTTCCAGCGTCAGAGGGTCACATTTTGAGCGACTTTCGCCACAGACTGAGCAGAACGCGGTGATGAGACCATTCCTTGGCTCAACTGAGCTTTGACCTGACTTATCATTTTGGGATTTATGTCCAAATTTATTAAGCTGGACGGACGGTGACGAGTTTAAATCTTGATGAACAGAGCCAGTTCCTCGTATTCTGCTTCCAATGGGTGTGACGGACGGAGGTGAACGGATTTTATCCATATTACTCACCAGCTAATTTTGTTGAGAATTAATTAATTATTTGACATTGACAGTTTGCCATTGTGCGGTTAACACCTTTAAACAAAGGAAATAATCCACGTGTTCCCCTCACAGGTAGGATCGCATGATAAAAGTACTTGCACTTAAATTTTAATACAATCCAGTTTCTCACTCTCTTACTTTGCACAAAATGGTTATAAAGTTAAGCCGAAACCAGTGCAAGACTTTAGTAATTGTGGGTGGATATATGTTATAAGACATTTATTAAGAGCAAGCATTATAAGCATACCATTATACTGTAGCTATTACTGCAGTACATTTGCATACAAACCAAGGCAGACTACTGATATCTTATCTTTCCGTTCCAGTTTCAATCCTCCAAACTCAACTGGACATCCTGTCAAAACCACAAATTAACCAACCAACTCATTATTAATGGTACCGCAATTCAACTAAAATAATTATTTCGTGGTTTGCGTCACCTGTTAATTACTGATACTAATTGCTGATAATGTCTCAACATAAAATAAAATTAACTAGAAACTTGACAAACGATTAATTCATTCCAGTTCCACAATTTGTAGTAAAAGTCAAAAAAAGTTAACCTAAAATGTCTGGTTTGGATTTATTGGAAATTTCCATACTAATAAAAGACATTTTGAAATTTGCGTAATAACGCAATGAAGTACTAATGCTAACATTTGAAGGTTTTGATTCATTCTCAAAGTACGGTAAAGTTGTTCCAGTATTCAGAAATATTCAGACCAGATTCGCTAAAGTATTTTGCTATTTGTGTGACTCTTAGGTTGCATCAACAAACAGATTATGTACAGAAATGTAATTAATTAATTACAGCCTGGAATGAACAACTGGATAAAATATTTCGTTTGAGGCCTATTCCATATTCATTTAGTCCTGGGTTGCGTAATATTGTGTTGTAATAATTACGGTACATTACACAAACCTTTTTGTCTGTCTGTCTGTCCGTCCTTAATCAAACTGGATTTCATTCTTTAAGATAAGGTGGTATGGGTAGGTCATGTTTCTCATTCCAAATTTTTACTTGAACCTTTGAAATTTATGACGAAACAACAAAAGAATCGTGCAAACTTGTCCATCCTATGATTTACAATCATAAAGGTCGCTTTGTAGGTTCACTCCTTTGTTACATGCGTTTATAACGGTTTATTCATGTACTGGTTGAATTAAGGATTACTTTTCTCGGGAAATACAACACATTATAAGCAATGAGACTTAATTTATTGCTTATACTCTAACCTGCAACTCAAACATAGTCTGTTATTTGTGTTGCCGTAGTATTTTGTGCTACTGAAACAAACTCTTTGGTTACCATTGTATTAAAATTAGGATAAGTTGAACGCCCCAATTTATTTAAGGTCACCTTTACAGGCTTCTAACAAATCTACTCTGGGAGAGATTTAATCAGTATCCAGTCATCAAGACCGAAACATCTCTTATCCTCTTTCTCAGCTCATCCATTTGTAAAATGATCGGAATAAAAGTGAAGTTTGCAATTGTTGCGATTGCTTTGGCTTGTTGCATGCAATCAGTGTCTGGACAAGGGATGAAGCGTTACGGGGAAAAGTGTGTGAATGCTTTAGTAGCTGGGCTAGGATTTGGGGTGAGATTTTACACTTTCTTAACGATTATCTTTTAACATTTACAATCTTTTGCAGAAAGACACAGAGACATGCAACTCGGGCAAAAATCTGATCTGTTTTAATAGCGTCTGCACATGTAACCCAGCCGGATTCGTGTTTCAAAATGGTATGATTTACGCAATATATTATACTTTGTTCATTGTAGTTGTGTAACTAATTCATTTTCAATTTCAGGAGCCTTAGGACTAGATCTACTTGGAGGAGGATGCCGAATCCGGGCCAACTTCCCATGTTCTTATTCTGACACTGCGTGTGTGGCTAATTCAACTTGTAAAACAATCTGTCGTTGTGAAACTGGGTTCACTGCGGATCTATCCGGAAAATGCATTCCTACACCTAAATAAAGCATACTAATAAAATTAAATGCAAAAAATAAATTATTCCATTGAATATTTAATAGACTTCATTTTCCCGAACCCATACATGTAGTTCCATGTTATGTTCTGACACATCATTCTTTGGGTGACTGCTTGTATCGTACCAAATTGTCTTGCATGTCACATTCCTTACCGACTGGGAAACAATCTTTAGTAAAGATTGTTTACCCAAATTTTTAAACGCGGGCATTCAGGCACTTCCAGTTACGCGTGTGTAAAGATCTGGGACACAAATCCAATTTTATCCCCGTCCTAGGGTAATTGAGGACGAGCTTGTTATTTCGTGGATGCAAGTATCTGAGAATGAAATCACTGGAAATTCCTAGAAAATAAGATGATGAGGACATTGTGCATCGGTCGATTTATTATTCTCCACTCTTTCTCATTAGAATCAAGCAGAACAAAACTGTGCAGTCCAGGAACTTTCCGTCGGAGTATAGTGAATGAGTTGAACATTTCAGTTTTCCATTCTAAATAATATTCATAATTATTCCCAATTCGTGCCTGGAATTGTTTTGTTACGTGATTCTTTTTTGATTGAAACGATTAGTTTTTCAACAAAGCATTGCATGTTTTTCCACTAGCCATGTGCCACCAAAGGTTTGTATATGATAAGTGTGGTTAAAGAATATGGTAATGAATTAGCATATTGATTGTGGGTGCGATTGCAAAATAATAATGAGTTACACCAAACACAAGAACATCGTTAGTTTTGACTAATGATAAGTAAGAAATTAAAAAAGTTTTACCCCAAAAAATTTGCTTATCATCTCCGAATTTTGAATAATTTACCGGAGAATGAAATACTAAATTTAGAACGCCTCATGAACATGTTAAACTTAAATACAACTGACCAAGGGAGCAACTCACTCACACTCTAATTTGTATATTTTACACAAGTCTAGTTTTACCCATCAATGCCTTTACATTGGACTGTAACTGTAACAATAAGTTATGGGCAACCCAACTTTATTGTATCCAAAAGAGTACCCGACTTTCTCTTCTATTTTTATTAAACATTGCCATGGAAACGGACATTCTAGTAATTCTTAACTGCCAAACATATCCAAGTTTAACCTTTTAACTCACTCCAGTCCCCAAAAGTATTTCTGTTTAACAGTTGTTGTCCTGCTGCAATATTTAACAGTCAAAAGAACACCAATAAGTATTACGTGTGCCATTGGATATTTCGCCAATTATTCCTTTAGAGAGTTAAATTGTGGAATCTTCTTCAAACATGGAAAATCTTTCCGAATCATCCGCCACCCGAATCCCAGAGGCAAGTTATTCTTAAAAATTACTCAAGATATTTCATAACCATAAATAAATGACTCTAATTACGTAGTTGGTCCACAATTTCCTCTCCTATCTTTCTCGGTGCGATCTCATCTCCTGCACGAGAGTCTCCACTGCTTTTGAAATTGAAGCTCGGACCCATCTTCTAAACCTGGCTCCGTCCACCCCAATCCGTTGTTGTACAGTGTCTCAATATTTCTCCATCATGAGACGACCCCACTCCACCCTCAGCTTTTCCTTGTGCTCCTCAACCAAGTGCCATTCCACACTGGTGGCCAAATTGCGAGAGACTCAATCACTCGAAAAGGTCACCACCCTGACCACGCATTTTGCCCTGGACATCGATTGGAGTCCCACTTTCACCACCTGGTCTCAGTTTAGTGCCCTAGAAACCTTAGCGTTGAGCCCGTACTGCGCATACAAGGTTGAAGTAGTCGACGAAGTCCTCAACTTAGCAGAAGGGGCCATGGTTTTGAATACCGTACCCCAAGAACAATTCCTTTTCCCTTCCATTCAAACCCTGGTTTGGCATCAGCACGCCGTGATTCCCGAGCAGGGGCACATTGTCACAAGCGTAGTTCCCATCTTGTTTCAAACCCTGAAGAATGTGACCACCCTAAAGTTCCTGAACGTCACTAAACCCCTCCTTTCCGGAATCCTGTACAATTGTGAGGGCTTCCTCCCTCGTGTTAGGACTGTTTCATTACTCACCACCAAAGAGGAAGCCGAACAAGTTAACTACGTGTCCAACTCCGTGTTCGACTTAATCCCAACGAAACTTTCCAGGCTGGAATTTAATCCTTACAAAGGCTCCAATGGCAGTTGGGAACATATTCTCCGCCACTTTGAGGCCACCTTGGAGCACCTCACACTTCGTCCCGGGAGTAGATGCAACTCTCCCAGAGTTTTGAGTATTGCACCACTTCCTAAGCTGAAAGTATTTCAAATATTTCTGGAGTCAATGGCTGACCAACATGTTTCGGATTTGGAGATTAATTTTAGGGAGTTGGATTGGAAGGCGAAAGGAGGCATTCCACTGGATTGGGGGTGGCATTTCGCATCCCTTACAAGATTGGAGGTGGGCAGAGAAAAGACAAAGTTTGCGAGAAATGAGGACAGGATTTGTGAGACATTTTTGGTCAAAACTTTCCTCTATGGCACATCCCAGTCGGTGCGTCGCCTAATTATTCCGAAACATTCAGATTCTTTTGCAACATGTGAGGCAATGTCTACTTCACTGAATTGTGGGGTGGCTAAAGAAGAATTTTGTGAGAAGGTGGTGTCCACATTTCCAAATTTGGATAACTTGCAGATCTACAAACAGTTCGTGGTGGATATGGTACGAGGATAAATAAGACACAATGACTTAAACTTATTTAGAATAAAATAAAAGCATACATAATCCACTACGACATTACTGTATTCAATTTGTGGAGAAAGAGGAAGGCGTATTAAGTGTTAAGTTTATTAGAAGTGTCTGATAGTACTCATTAACGGTTGTCTTAGTCCAGATCTTATTGTTCATTCATCCTGTCATCCTGTTGGTAGCTGGAGTCGAAGTATTTCCGATATAAAAAGTAAAAAAAACCGGGTCAAAGTAGAGTTATGTGTATTGAGATTTGTGGATACTGTGTGAGTAGTCTGATATGATTTAACAACCCATTTGGACTTAAGTTTTTTGTTTTTACAATATTTGCCACTTGTTTGCGTGTTTAATGCCTCGACTAAATTCCAACCAAAGGCGAAAACAGTAGCCGATATGCTTAGCTTGTGACAAGTACGGGAATGACTCGTATAAGCCACTTGTTAAGGCATTAATAAAAATCATAAAATATGTGTAAACCTTGTTCTCCATAATGTTGTGTGGAGTGTTTGAAATAAAATTTATTCGGCTCCAGTTTTACTACAGACTCATCGAGTTTCACTCCCTTTGCAAGATAACGAGATTCCATTCTATTAAACAGGTCTGAAATGTATATAAGTTCCTGTGTTGAGAGCTAGATAAGGACAAATAATGTTGGGACGTGGCAAATAGATTAGATAAATTGCGTCATTTATTTCATCATCCACTAACTGGATCTCGCCAACTCATCCAAATTCAAAATCTGGCGACTTTACATAAAAATATTTTGAATAACAATACATAAAAAAGGTACACAATCAATTCATATAAATTACACATACCAGCTTTTGTATTTTAAGTTGTGATCTCACTATATCCCATCCCTTAAATTCCCACTCCCGATAAATCAAAATGACGGAAATATCCTCCCTCAACTTCGTATCCTGCCTGGGATTAGGTGGATTTGGAATCGTTCTCAAAGCCCTCGACCTCAACCCTTCTTCCGCCCAATCAATCACTGCCGTAAAATTTATATTTCCCACAGAATCCAACGCCACCAAAGAACAAATCCTGCGAGAATGCACCCTGACAATTAATTTCAATCACGCCAACCTCATCAAGATGTTTACCGTGACAAGAAATGAATTTGATTCTACTCAAATTGAAACCATTTTTAAACACTTGCCCGAAGATGACGATGATTTGCAAACATTTAAGGACACGTGCATTGGAAAAGCTAGAAGAAAAAAAACCATAGAAGCCATCACCCTGCAAATGGAGTTTTGTGGGGAGACTTTGAGAACCTGGCTGAATCTTGACCATGACATTAACTCTCAAGAAACTTTATCCATGCAATTTCAAATTTGCAAGGGACTAGTTGACGGACTGGCATATCTTCACGAAAATAAAGTTATTCATCGAGATTTAAAGCCGGAAAATGCCATGTTTTCTAAACCCGGGTTCACTCTCGCAATCAAAATCGGGGATTTCGGCCTTTGTCGGATTGTTCACTCTGCAGATACCCAAACCAGTCAATTAACCAGCCGAGCAGGAACGGTAGACTACATGGCGCCAGAGGCATTCACGAATGATTACTCTTTCCCGTTGATTCTTTTCTCTCTTGGCTTAATCATCTGGGAAGTTGTTGCGTTATTAAAGTTCGGAGATAGAAAATCCTGTTTTCACCGCCTTGTCCACGAAGAAAAAGAAAACGTTGTGGAAACTCACTTAAAACTTTTATGGAGCAAATACACCATTATACGCCTTACCAAGCGGAATGCAGCAGAATGGACGGTAAGGATTCAGGAAGTTGCCAAATATTTTGAAATTGTTCCTCAGTCGTGAGGAGTACGTTGTGCGGAACAACCAACAATTGTCTGACCGTTTATACAATATTGCTCCTGGAGGGAGGATTATTCTTTGTGAAGGAATTTACAAGGGAACGTTTAAACTTGAAGTTGACGGCATAGACATTGTTGGTTGCGGGAGCGACACTACATTACAAGGGATATCCAATGGCACCTGCCTTCTCGTCAGAAGTAGCGGATGCACCGTATCAAGAGTGAAAATCAATTGTTCTCAGGCCGAGAATTGCATCGGAATTTATCTTCAGGGATCCCGGAATTCTATCACAAACATTTCCGTGGCTGAGGCAAAGACGTGCGTACTTGTCACTGGCAACGACAACATCCTGGAAACCTTGACCCTGGAAAATTCCTTACAAGGAATAGTCATCGAGGGATCCAACACTTTTACTAAAATCAAGATTGGCAGTGATGACGGCGCGGGGTTCAGGATAATCAATGAATGTAAAAAAAATTCCAATCGAATCACCATATCAAATGCAACCGGCCGGAATCTACAAACTGGACTTTGGTTGAATAACTGTGCATCAAACATCATTTCCAATGTCAGTCTCGTCAGCACAAGTGAAAAAGGGTGCGAAGGGGTTTGGCTGGATTCCAGCCCTAATACCACCATTTCTAACATGGTTTGCACCGGCTATTCCAGAGACAAAAGAGATTGGGGTCTTCGAACCAATTCAGAGTACACAACCCTGAAAAACAGTCAATGTGGCCCTATTTTAATGGATGGGGGGAGTTCTGTTTTCACCAGTGTGGATTGCGGGGAACTTATTCAAATTGAGACAGAAGTTGATGAGGTTACCCTCACAAACTGCTGGGCAAAAGTTACACGATCCTGGGAACAAGGTGACTAACATTAACAGTAATTTCACGACAAGGTAAGGATTTATTTTGTATTATTTTTTAATATCCTCCACACTAAATATTATGTAGGAGTTTTTGGCAATGAATTAAAAATATCTTTATCTCGTTGCAGGTGAGGCTTAAAACGGGATCGGGATGAAATGTATTTACTTCTGCGATTTTTTGACAATTATTGTTTATAACTTTGATTTAAAATGTAAATTCTTTGGGAGTCATACCATAAAATAAATTTTGATATAAAATGTGTCGAAGGTAAAGGTTCCAAGGAGTTAGTTGCACTTTATTTATTGACTGTTTTAGAATTTAAATTTAATTTAGTGCAACATACTTTAATAATCCAAATTCAACTTATATCGTATTTGAAGGGGAATTAAGTACGTCATAGATCATTGTGATAAATTAACGCATTGCCCAGAAATCCGTTTACTATAATTAGCTCTCCTTCCGTCAATTCAGGCTTTTGCCAAAGGACACCGTAAAAAGCGTTGGATTAGACAATAATTTAAATGGAAACAACAATATTTCCTTCCAAGCGGAAAAGTATGCCGTTAAAAACTTTAGAATTTTATCCAGTAGCGTTTCCTTAACTAAAAAGAGTGTCACAGGTCTCCCATTCCGAGGCTGAAGAGGTCTATGATTTTCCAAAATTTGGTCACCCCGATCATCAAATACCGTCCGAAATTGCTTCATCTGTTGCTTGGAAACTTTCACCGGTTGTTTAAACACAGTCCAGACTCGATTCTCGTGGCAATCGGGACTAGTCAGGGATCCTTCGTACCTGATCACAAGACATTAAATTTGTTGAAAATTATCAATTTTTTTTAAATTTGTCAAAATTCAGGCTGTTTATCAAAATCTGTAAAAAGTGAGACATCAAAAAATTACGTGATTTCACAAAAATTATCAAAAATGTAATTCTCTCACCTATAAAAGTTAAGATGCGGAGGCAAAAAGTTTTTCAAATTGATAAATCCCGTCACCCCAATTTCCTCCGAGTTATTAAACCTCCTCACCAGTGGGATCGCCTTCGTCACCGGAAGTAGCGCAACATTATTAACCGGACTAATTTCAAACAATATCGCCAAAATGGCGACCGCATTCGGATCATTCGGTGCCACCGATGCCGCTGCATAGCTTCCATAAGGTGTCGCATAATGAACTAGATGCAACTCCAACGTAAACTGTTTCCCGTTAATGGTATGTTCTGACCCTGCAAGATCATTTGCTCCCCAATGGAAATGCATTTGTGCGAAGGTATACTCTCCCGGCAGTCCGATAGCCTTGCCCTTCAATCTCGGTTCGGATCCCGGAGGAAACAAGACTTCAACTGTGTGACCCGCATTCAAAATCTGGAATTTGTTCGTTATCGGTAACCCTTCCCAGATGTGGCGAAAATTAGAAGGAAGAAATTGGATGGGTGTATTAGTTCCGTCAAGATTTATCGGTGATTGCATCTCACCCGTGGTACAGACTCCCGGCCATGTCGGTGGGGCGCAGGATGGAACAGTGTAACAAAACTGGGAAGCCACTTCCTTGGAAATTAGTGCACTTGCAAATATCAAAAGTCTTGAAATGCTCATGGTCTTGACAGTGAAACACCTTGGTTTGGACTGACTTTGTAAAATATTTCAATAATAACTAGCCTAGAAAGAGAAACAATTTTGCAAATAATTGCAAATTTGTTGAAAAGAAATAAGTATGCCATACCCATGCCGGTGTGGTATGCTTCCTTTTCATCGGGTAATCTCAACACTTTCATTCCTGAATGGGTTGAATTATTAAAGTAGAATATGGCAGAAGGAAGAATTACCACAAACTTCTCTTACACTCTGAATGAATGAAATAAATGAATCATGCAGCAGCTAGTTGCATCTGTGTGTGCAAGTCTATTTGTGTGAAGGAGGAATGAGTCGGCAAAAAAGAGGATTTTTGACACTTGATAATCTTGTTGATTGATGGTCAAGTTTCTTTAAATAACAGTATTGGTCTGCAAGTTTGTTTATTTATAGGAATTGAGTTGTTGGACTGATTAGCAGGTGGGATATGTGTTCCTTTAATGTTTCACACATTTAGGATTGATTGACAGACGTTGTCACGAGTTGATACAAAACTTGAAATTGGCTATAATTTATTGTTACAATCAAGTTTATTTTATTTCAAAATCAAATACATGCATTTCTTTTTATACAAAATAGAGTAATCCTGGTTCCAATCTTGTAATAAATCTTGTATTTAATGGCGAGCTGCTTAATATCTTGAGACCTGTCTCTCATTGCCGCAGAAATATGAGCAAAGCCATACTAAACATTCGTGATCATTCACAAACCAACATGTTTTGAGTTGATTGAAATACTTCACTTTTTCCAAACGCTGCATTGCTTAGTTGTCCGTTGGTTTTAAAGTCAATGACTCAGTTAAAAGCCGAAAATAAAAATTCAACAGTGATCAAACTGGTTTCTCTAATTTTCACGATACCGAATTGCACATATTGCCATCCCTGCATTACTACCATGGACCAGGCATTCATGGAACATGTCAATGGACACAGATTCAGTCGTGAGCACAACTCGTCTTATTCTTAGCAGTTGACTGTCTTCAATAGCAGCTTGCAAAATGTTCTCAAAGCCTCAATTTCTGTTTGCCTTGTATTTTGTGACGATGCCAGTAGCCTGCTCGGAGTTTGAAATATTTGACGAGGAACCTTTCTCACCAACTTTTACCTCGTTTTGGAACAAACCAATACCACATGAAGGAAAGGAGTTCATTTATCTGTCAGCTCCCGTTCGACTTATCGACCATCAGTTAGGGTTGCTAGGAAGAAGTAAGTGACAACCAGATTACTCCTACCAAAATTCATTAACTTTAAGTTATGTTTCCTTGCAATAACTTGATCTAATTTGCAAATACATCCAACAGATCGAGAAAATAGAAGAGAAAGATTAGTTCCAAAACAAGTCGGAGGTTATCCAGGCGCCCCTGTGGTTTGCTATTACTGCAATGTTTGGTGGGGCACGGCAGGCTACTATCCACCAACGGCAGGAGATGCTCCTGTATGACTAATCAATCATTACGAATATTGTAATGAAACTGGATGCTGCTTTATTACATCGGGTATTTTGTAGCCGACATCCTGTTCCGGAGACAAAGTTAAATGCGGAAACGACGGAGACAAACCTTGCTGTCATCCATATGAATGTGATTTGAACGATGCAAATAAAGAAGATATCGAAGAAATTTGTCAAATAGTGGAAAAAGTAAATCTTTAAAAAGTATATTCTTCCGAAAAGTCAATTATTAAACCACATTTTGAACCAGGATTGCCGAGAAGACACTGACTGTCCAACCGGTCTGGGATGTGTGGATAAAAAGTGTAAAGTAAGAAATCATTTATTTGGAATTAAGATTATCTTTAAATATCTATTCTTAGCTATGTCTCCGATTGGGAGTGGATTGTCCCGGAAAATCACCCTGTTGCCAAGGAAGCTGCTTTGGAGGCACTTGTGAACTGGTGAGGAGTCAATTTTGGTGCCAAAACTTAATAAATATTGAATACAAGTGATGAATTAGTTCGTGTTTGCCTACTGCCTAGAGTCAATGCAGCCGGAAAAATGGAGTTTGTGCTGGATACTCTAAACAAAGATGTTGTACCGGATTCGCCTGCAGACTAGGCGGACATGGTGGTCACTATTGTCAGTGCCGGGATGCCGAACACTCATGTGATCCTGACTTTGGACTTTACTGTTGCAAAGGAAATACCTGCGTTGGACAGGATCCATCTTCTGGTTCCTCAGGAGTTTGCGAACCCAAGGTTGGCAGTTAAACTGAACTGATGTTGACTAAACACATCTTAGTAATAATCTTCCTTTTCTCAAAAATTACAGCCTTGTACAAAGGCCACCGCTTCCAAAGTATGTGGAGAAGGACAACTTTGTATCAACAAGAAGTGTGTAAATGTACCCAAAACAAATACATTACAAATCTTATTCATTTTATATTTAAATTCAAATTATGAAATGGTTGTTATTCGAATGTAAAGCCATGCATCAAAAGGAGCAAACCTTGTAAAAGAAGTGGTGACCCGCGACCTTGTTGTGGCAGTGATAAATGCATCAATGGTGTATGCAAGCATGTGAGATATTTTCGGTTTCTTTTTTT
>JAAXNX010001825.1:0-15939 GCA_036491905.1 Folsomia manolachei | reverse complement strand
ATATGTAACAAATTTCCCGTATTAATCAATTGTAAGGCTAACAATGTAAGCAAAACATGCAAATATCATGAGAAAGTGCAGAATTTCAGCGGATGTTTATAACTCTTTGTGATGCACCGATTAAGAGTCATTCACCGGTGGCAATCTCATTCCGTAATAAATTTAATTAAAATGTTATCATACAAATACAAGAATCGCACGTGCAATTTATCTTGTTTTGTTATCGCAGTAAAAACAAAATTTGCGATTAACGACAATAAATAATTAAAATTTCTGTAACCTCAGGAAAACATCAGCACTTAATAGTTTTTTGTATGCTTGCAAAAATCGGGATAATTTGCACATAAAATTCATGGCAAATGTAATTAATTACAATTTTTAAACCCGTTTGATAACTTTACACGGAAAAATAACAACGGTCCTGGGAAAATCTTATTTTTGTTTTTCATGCAACTTCGTCTTAAAATTGGACATGACTCATCCCAGGGGATGCGTGGATTTTGTAACAAATATTATGATAACGTTAAATTTTCTCACGCACGCTTATCAACTTTCTCGACCAGAATAAACACCTCCTCGTTTCCGGTACATAAGCTGGAGCACTTGTCAATCCGAACGATTCTTAGTTCCCCGGTTTGTGGGCTTTCTAGAAAAAATAAATATTTTATAAAGTCATGGGTTAAACTGTTAATTTCTGTAATTATCATCAATTACATGTCATTTTTCTGTGTACCCATTTACATTCTTCATGAATGATTAAAAATCTTTTTGGTGATGACTCAGAAAACTTTAGAATGTGACTGGACATTTATAAATTTAGTTGGGGTCGCGTGCTAAAAAGTGTTAAACTTCAGCTTGCCAACAATGTTGCCCATTTTTGCATAGAGTTGTTACTTTAAGTTCAAGTTTGTACTTAAAATTATGACTGCATAATCAAGGTGTCATCATTCATTTAATGGTTAGGTAAATAGTGCTGGAGTCAAAGTAGTTATCACTAGTTAAGATGATTGTGGGCTGTGAAATAGGCAGGAATTATTATATAATTAAATTAGTTTATATTTTGGTAAGTGTTAACTTTAAATTTTGTCCAGGTGCATAATACAGATGTGTAAATAAGCAATCTCAATCGCCATTTAATTTTAATTTACTTATTTATTATCCTGTTCACCCACGCCCAGATTTCTTTCCAGCTACTTTAGCTTCATTTTTTCTTCAGTAATTTTACTTGTCCTGAATAAATGTCTTGTATTTATTTCATGAGTTAAGTGAGATAACCGTATGGAATACAGATATAAATTACAATATGTTGGCACATAAGGTATGGTCACAAAGTTAATTATCAAAAACCGTCTCTAGTATGTATTAAGGTGTTACCAGTGTTTTTTCTTCAGAACAATTGATCTCAACTTCAGCCGGTCAAAACACTTATGTCTGCTTTCTTAAGAAGCTGCGCATTTCTGGGAATTCCCACTGTAATTGGAATTGTGAATTATGGTCATCAAAATACAAAACAAGCTCACAAATGGTAAAACATTACTGAATAAAAGATGAGTTGGGGTAGGTTCACATAGCTCACATTTTTTGTGCTTAATTGTCAACATGTGCAGCCAATGACTATAGAGAGAATACAACAATACACTTCTATGTTGAATTAGTTTTTTGGTTCTTGTACAAAAACTTAGTGTATAGCTTGAGAGGCGATTCGTTTGACACACAATTTAACAGACAATTTAACCGACATCTAAGTTTTCTTGTGAATAAATCAAATCAAGCAGAAAATCAAATATCAACATCAATCAAAAGAAATCAATCATATGCAAGTATTAAAATGTCGAGTGGAAATCGTCGAAGTTGTTTAGCTAATGCATCAAAGATTTGGGTTGATAATCCAGAAAGAAATTTGCTTGAAATGTTGTTGAATTTACATGAAATCGTACCTACATCTTTAAGACACTCCAATAAAATGATTTCATATCAGCTCAATCATCCATCCATCAAAATTTCCAGTCGCAAAACTTGACTGGATGAATTTATATATGTAAAATGAAGCGAGCCTATTTGTTTTACAGGAGACACGATTTTATCATTTTATATCCCATTATGTGAGTGGAAATATTGGAACTGGTTTTGAATAAGTAAATTTGGCACATATAATCTTATTATGTTTGACTTTTTTGGGTATTTCCAAAAACTCGAGTAACCGACCAACATTCCTTATGCAAGGATATGTCCGTTCAACAAATAAAACAATGCAAAATAAAGTACAGAGCATAAGACTGGACAAATACATATCTACATTAATGTGTATGTACCTTCATGTTTATACTAAGGCACCCGAGGGTCAGCAAGTCCGGCAAATTGTTCCCAAAGCCTTTTATGAATGTCTTCTATCACGAGGATAATAGCCAATAATTGACAATAATGAATGAAGTAAATTGGCATATAATCCATTGTAAAGAAACCCATATCAACCCTAGTTTTTTTATGACTCAACATTTTTGCGATACAACATCCAAGATTTTTTTGCGATTCAATTCAACCCACCTTGGGGAATTTTGGTTGAAATACAGGTTACACGAATAACAATGCAAAAAGTGCAAAGGTAGTAATTTGAATGTATCCTTTGAACTCTGGCTTGTCTTGATGTATAAGTACAGCCAACAATAGGACAAGTAACCAACAATGGAGCAGTGTATTATTTTACTTTAATTTCATTCCCTCAACTCTGATTTTGCAGTGTTTTTTCTTCTTAATTCTTTAGGATGTATGGACATGGATAAGTAGTTATGAAAATTGCATCAACTTTCTGAGTTTGACTTTGCCAAAGGTTCTTAACACATGATGACTAATCTCCGCATGACTGATTTGATTGTTGGTGAGAGTTGAAGTTGAACAATTGAGAGAAATCCTTGCTTTTTTGAATTGCTTAGTTTGGAAATGGAAATCCCGATTATTCACCACCGGCTAGCGTTAACATTTAATTGACACGTTCATGGGAACTATCATGTGGTACTAATTACAAAAATCGGGGTAAGTCTGAGGTTGTGAAATCTTGGAAAATGGGAACAAGTGAAACAACCAAGAAACTAGATAACACTAGAAAATTACCTGAATGTATTAAGAAATTATTGTGATACTTTAGATAGTAATTAAATAATTACAGGTTGTGATTAACCTGGAACTAATTAAGGTTCGTAATAATCAGTGGTAATTATATTTATTGGAAATTCCATCAAAGCAACAGTGTTTTTTTCATATTGGACAAAATGGCACTTGGAAGATTAAATGGGATTTATTATATTTATATAAATTTATTTCTAAGCTCATAAGCCAGAGTAAAATTGCACAAAAAATTGCAATAGTGACGCGGATTTAATTGTTATCCAAAAGATTATATAGCATTGTTCAATTACACGCATTCAGCGTCATGCAGTTTTGCATGGATAATTCCCTGAAGTAAAGATTATTCATCCCTTAATTTGATTACGGCTGTCTGCATCTAGGTTGATGGGATGATTGACGTTGTATTTTTACGGTATTTACTCATCGTGGGAAATTTCCACCCATTCATTTATAGGAAGCTGATGACTCATTGGAAGTCGGGGTTTTTGGTAATTACACAGGGTGAGAAATTCACAATCAAAATTGCTACATTGCGTGTCAAATATGGAGTAATGTCCGTTTCCACTGTGTCTAGATGGTTTTGTGTAAACTTCACCTAGTTTTGGGCTTGAGGCATTCATTTGAAATAAATAAAATTTCCCAGCATTTCAGGATAAATATTTCATAATTAATGCATAGTCTTTAATTAACTTTGCTAAATTTGTATTACTGATTGAACGTGACTAATGTTGGAAATTGAAAGATTCATGAAATCCGTTGCGTAGAAAAAATGTTCAGATTATCTAGGATCAATTTTCTATGGACTTCTTCTCGCACATGAAATGTCCAACATGTTCAGAATGTAAAACATGTGAACTTTTAAAGTTTAACTTTAGAATTTACGTTAAACCAAACCACAGGGTTTGCAAACACAAGTGTTAGACACAACATACCAAGTTCAACTTGGGATTACCATGCGGAAATTATCCTGGATTTTTTCAAGGATAAATAAGTACTATATTGGGAAAGGTTGATGGGAACAAATGAACAAAATACAACAAAGGAATTGATTCGCAATTTGTTCAATGCAAAATCTAACTATTCACAAGTTCTAAATTATTATTTTTTAAATAATTGAAAAATGTACTTACTGTTATGCTGAATCGGAGTGGACACCAGTGGCGGACAAAGTTGGACTAAATTTCCATCCTCATCCTTTATAAGTGCTTCGAAATACAACGCCACCACATTCAGATTAATGGTTAGAACAAGATCATCCAATTGTTCTGGAGTCACTTTCCTCCCGACGTCTTCAATTTGCGAGATTTTATTCTGAAGGACGCGACGACTCTCTTTCTTACTCACGTAGATTATGTTGAGACCTTGGAATCTAGAAACAAAATAAAGTGTTGCAAAAACTGACATTAATTTTTGCAAAATTAATTGCTACTGACAGTTTTCCTCAACCTTATGCATTTAGTCTATGGTTTGTCATCGTCATGATTTGATTGATTTTGATGGAAACACCAAAACTGAAACGTATTGACACAAGAAATTCGCAACAATTGCTATTAAGTACAGAATATGAACTTGTCTTTCCTCTTCATGCAATATGAGAGGATCATTGAATCATGTGCAAAAACGACACGAGTCGTTGAATTCTGGATTTTCCAGCATCATTTCATTTATGGCTGTCTCATCTCACGGATCTTCTCGTTCTCATTCTCTTGTTCATCTGATAACAATTAGATTTTTACAATGCAAGTTCCCAGGCCAAAGTCCAGTCTTTCCATCAAACCTAAAATGAAGTATCACACCATTTTCTACCAATTTGTCTTCCAAACTATGTATTAAAAATTTGAATACAGAGTGTAATACAAGAGATGGATAACACTTGCAAAAAAATGACATGAGCAATTATGACAATGACAACGCCATATTTTACGAGAATAGACATAAGTGCAAGGATACTCGTTGACATTGATTTTTGTACAAGTCATTCTCACGCGTCTTTTTTTGCTTACAAGATGTGATTGTCTCGTGTTTTTGCATAAAATCTTGTCAATACTTTGAAACCTTCGCGGATCCTAACATACAACTTACACTGCGGTAAAATCATTTCCTGGCACGACCGGAATAATAATATTGTCATCTGTCCAGGCTACCTCTCCGGAACTCGGGTTTGGAACAGTCGCCGTAGTGGAGGAAGTGTCACCTTGTGCCATCTCCAGTAAATGTGGATGAGGGTAATTTGGTCGGGCTTCGCAAACCAAGGACACGCGAATTATGGCGTTGTTTCCGGAAAAATTGTGGAGCTGGAGTAAAATAAAGTTAGTGTAAAAAAAACAATAAAATTGCACATCCTTACAAGACAATTAGTGTTCATTTCTCAAGATTTAAATCAGGATTATTTTCAGATCTTCACATGGGAAAACCATGCAAAAGCGTTTAGCAAGTATTTCATGTACATGTGCATTGCAAGTTTTTTATACGTTACTTATTTCTTTCACACGGCCAAAGGAAGTTCCAGGAATATCCAATATTGTAACCCTGTTTTTCTTGATAATTGCACCGTGTTTTAGACAAGTTTTTTTATCGCGTGAATAAGTCTGTGTTAAAATGCGATGGGGTTCAACTAATAATTATTGCGCTAGCAGGGTCATTTGGTATAATAAAATATTTATGTATATACAAAATTGACTGGGTTTAATCTGTAGTCTACTTGACGCCATAAAACAAAAAAGTTGACCTCGACCATGGACATGAAGCTGTTCAAATACTTCGATTTTGAAAAACTCAATGCAGGTAGTAAATGACTAGGTAAATATTTGCCAATTCCAAAATTTGCATTTTTACAGATTTCATGCCTATACATTCGAACATGTTAAGCAGAGCAGTCGCTTGTTATTATGTCTTTAAAATAATTGTTCTCATCGCATCCAGCACTGAAAAATCATAGGTCGAATGTGGCAAGTATATAATTATCATGAAATTATTGTGTCTGCAATTAATTTAGACGCAATAGTAGACGGGATTCAAAATAACTGCTGAATGAAACATCAAAAAATGGGTATGGTCAATTGACCGATGCTTTTATACAATTGCAGCTAATTTTTCAAGGTATATTATTAAAATTAATTAATGCCTGGTTTTCCGAAGTTAATATACAAATGAAAGCAATTCACACACTTTTACAGAATAAATCATGTAAATATTAATAAAACATTAAAAAAATTACAATTACATTCTGGAAAGTCCTTTGAGAAACGTGCCAATACATGTGTTACCGGAAATTCTAAAACTCATGCAATACTAAACTAAATTATGTGAAACTGCAAAACTACAAAAATCCCGAAGCGGTTCATGATTCCATCAATCAGAATGAAAAATGTAACAAAAAACAACTGTCTGGCCAAAATTTCCCAGGGTCAAGTAAAGCAAGGTAGAATTCAGTAAAATTTAGTTTCCTCCTGTTTTTTCACTCTTCTTTACGAAGAAATTGCATTGTCATTTTATTTGCATGATGGGAAACACTAATAGAGATTCGCATTTCTCCCAAGTGTGCAATTTCGCACGTTTGTACGAAATTCTTGACAGAGTCTTTATATGAAGCCAAGGGTTTTGATAAGGGATAGGATTAAGATAGGAAAACTAGCAGCATTTGCTACCGGTTCACCGGGGAAATCCCAAACCAACTCATAAAAAACACAGTTAAACTTCCTGATATTAAGTTTGGCTGAACTAGTTTTTATGATTGCAAAAAATGCGTGTATTTGGTCGATCCGACATTTGTATAGTTAATGGACTGAGTAATAATACTTAACATTCTTTGTTCAGTTATTCTTGTCCTACTAAACTTTACCTATGCGTGATTTTGAGACATTGTCGAAAGGTGACGACGAATAAACAAAATTTAACCGGTCAGTAAATCTTCAAGGTAAAGATACACGTCTTGCGTGCACTTTTTGTTTATGGCACCACAATACAAATTAATGAACCCTTTTTCTGAGAGATTTTGCTATTTTTTCGTAGAAAATCTAATAGTGCATAAAATCTTGCAAACGGGTAAAATTATGGGATTTCCACGGGAAATTAAAACATGTTGGAGTAGTCTGAAACTAAAACCAAACTGTTTCCATCTTTAAAAGCCGGCCTCCTAGTTTTTTTGCGATATTATCTGCAATGCTTCCATTTCAATGTTTAAATATCAGCAAATATCAATAACTTAATTTCATGAAAATCATATGCATGCAAATTTTTGGCAACAATATGAAAATGCTAACCTTAACAGTTGGGAAAAGTTTTGATTGTATTCCGGATGATGAACTGGCTCCAGCCATAATATTCGTCGAATTACTACCATCACAAGGTTGAAATTGACTTGACCACGTGGGGTTTGAAGTAGAAGACATCGTTTCCCCAAATTCCCCTCGACCCACGCCTAAAAGACTTCCATGTTTTCCGGTCATCTCGGACTTGTATCGAAACCTAAATTTGGGCTGGGGTTGGACCAAAATTTCCATGTATGGAAAATTTCCAAACGCAGATGTCTGGGGTTGAAAGTCTTCCATTGGAGAAGAAAGAAAATGTCGTCAACAATTAGCACTGTTTTAAACCGCAAATTTTGTCTTCCGACAGGTTAACTTATGCTACAAGCTAAATCCTGTTTAACAAAAAACTAAGGTTCTATCACACCAATAAAAATAATAACACTGGGAAATGTAAAAATTTGTCACAGATAATTCTGCCCCAGAGAACAATCCGTACAAACTAATTACAAAATTTCACCTTTCCGGAATGAAATTGATCTTGATACAGGTCAGATAAATCCAATTTCTTCAGAGTTCCGCTTGATGTCTGTGCAGCAACAAAAACAATGACACCGACGCCATGAGGATAGTTGCATGCGGTAGTCTAGAAAAATGCCGGTATTATTACGTAATGACTTTACATATTACAAAGGTAAGTAAGTATCTCCACTGTTTTTACTGCCTGGCTTAATCCTTTGATTTGATTTTGTACTTAACTTAAATCCAAACAACTGCTTAAAGATGCAAATGCTTAATTTAGTGTTGGTTATATTATGTAATGGTATCGGACCCACAAATAAGACAAAGAAATCTAGCCAAATAAAGCCTTTATTGGATGAACTGGGAATCCTAGACTTAATGTATGACGTATTGTTACGATTCATGGCATGAGCTAGTTAATACCGTCTCGCCATAATATAGCATGGTTAAATAGCATTCTTACACTTAAATAGCACTACCTTTGTTGAATTACGGAGAGATAATGAACACTTCAAAGTGAATTAACTGGGTTTGGCTGGGGTTTTGTATTCAAGCTTCTGCTGGATTTAGTTGTGGGTAATCCCTGGACAAAAAATGTTGGTAAAATGTTAAAAAATAGCATAGTTCAGTATCAGACCATGACATCAGGTAAAGCGTAGGCGTTTTTGGTTCAGTGAATTCACTTTGTTGAATAAGATGTCGTTTGTAGACAGGCTCATTGCTCTGGTCATTTTTTATGAGTTTCATTCAATCTGATTTTCATTCTTTTTTTAAATACTGGAAATTTCAACTTTAGGGAACAAGTAGAATTATTTTATTTTATTCTATGAACTATTTATGAAATGTTTTAGTGCAATAAATGATATAATATTGTTTGCAATAGGAGGTAAAGCATGGCGTGATGGAATGACTCGGAGAATCAAGGTTGTTGGGGAATCCCCAAATGAATATTCTTTCATTTCAGAGACAAAGGAATATCAGGATTGCCTTCTTTATCTAACCTGCCTCAGGAAGGAAGGTAATCGCAGGATCTGATTAAGGTATGAATGCATAATGGCGTCGTATGGAATTTATTTCATGAATTAGTACAAGTATTTACATTTCAACCCTACCTAAAATAACATCAATCTAAAGATCAAAGAATATCTGATTTTCGTTGATTTATCAATATGTCGTCAAAATGTTAAAATCTCAACTCTTGTGGTTTACTGCATAAATGGCAGAATTGGCATAATTGGCAACCTACAATATCAAAACTACTCAGCAGGAAAGTCCCATAATGAAAATCTGCCTGAACTGAATTAACCAGTATTAATCCGTCCACAGTAGGCGACAAGGAAGAATTGATGATATCAACATACTGTGGCTGCGTTAAAGCTACTCAGTTGTTAAAATCAATTCTTGAATTGCATTGAACCAGTTGCACTTGATCTTGGATTTGGGTTGTTTATGGCTGTGGTTGGATTTTCATCGGGATTTCCCACGAATTAAACAAGATCAAGTGAACTAAAGTCGTGCATGGTTTTATTAACCATATTACAATCTATACTAGTAATGCTATTACCGTAAAATTAAATGAGTGACCGTATAATTTTATTGCGTTTATCACGTAAAATAAGATAACATTCCGTAGGGCTTGTATATTAAATTGTTAATTATTGTTGAATGAGTGATACGGAGGTTGGCCGTTGTTGGATAATCTTTGGAAATTCCAGAGTGTCTCATGATGAGTGTCATAATCTGGGTGATCACATTGTTGGGTTATGTAAAAGCTATGTGTGCGCAAGTTAGTTGAACTAATGGGCTTGAATTTACTCAGAGTCATGTATTAAATTATAAACAAGTTTTAAAAGCAAAGCCGCAAAAATTATGTAAAAGTTTCAAAAAAAGTTTAATACAATCATTAATTTGATTAAAACCACGATCAATATGTTTGAAATTGTCAAATGCATCATGTAAGAGATGAGAGTATTCAATTTATTAAAAAAACTGGTCAATGTGAAGCCACCCCTGAAATTGTAACTAGTTAAACTCCAAGGTACTTCGGAACCAGGATAATTTAAACACTTGTTTATTTTAACGTGGTAAAGCAACCCGACCAATAATTCAATCAAAGTGATGGATTGAGGAAGATTGCATTAAAATTAAATTCTAGCCTCATTCTTGCAATTTATGCTGTAAGACGAAAGAATTGAACTTTGCCCGTGTTGTTTGTGAGCAATCATTTGACGTCAAAGCAATTCAAGGAAGAATTTAAACAGGTGTATTAATCAACATTAAGTGGGGTCACGTAGCCTCACTTAATTAGAACTAATTTGCTAAATAACTACCTACCTACAGTACTCTGGAGTAAAAAAAACCTTTCATTGCATAATGATAAGTAAGTGCAAAGCTATTCAATTTTTACGCAATTGCATCCACAATACAATTCTCTCTTGCTCACATTTACTCTTTTTGTCCAGTAGATGCAGAGATGCACTTAATGTGGAAGAAGAAAAATCTGACAAATTATTATTGCATAAAAAAGCTTGGACCTTTAAAACAGGTACCATTTACGTTCGTATCGATTTTAACAGTTTTACGAGGTTAGCTGTTCCAATTCTAATAGTTCAACAGTTTACGCACGTCACGATACTAGACAGAATTAGTAGTTTTAACTGGTTTTCAAGAAATGATCTAGTGTACCTGAAAATTCACGTGTAACACCAGTGCATCAAGGCTTCATCATATTAGAATTATGTGGTACTCGACTTCAAACAAAAACTTAATTTTAGACACCTGTACATCGAGATGTATTTACCGATCTTAGCTATTCCGTTATCCAACCCTTCAAAAAATTAAACTTTCACTTGACTCGGAAAACTTTCGTATAGCTTACAATTTATTATGAATGCCATATTAACTGACTTTGGAAATACCAAACATCCGACGGTCAGTGCCACTGACTTAGTGGTCATCAGATTGCGATTCTTCCTTCCTTCCTTTCAAACCCAGTAATTGCCTTGTCACTATTCTACGTACCACAACTTATGGTCAAGAAAAATTATGGTCTGATTACATCAGACCAAGCAAAATCATACATTTACCTTTTTGGACAGGTGCACATATGTAGTACATCAGCATATATTTCTAAGTAAACATCATTAGAGCAATTTGGGTTTTGGAATTAATTTCTCTAAGTAAATTACTCACAGGTGGGTGAAGGTAGGTCATGACTTTTATAAATACTTAGTTTTCCAATTTTTACCAAGAATAAGATCTGTAGTAAGTAGCTACTAACCTTAATTCTACTTCCAGTGAAAATTGTATCATCCACCTAGCTCAGAATTTAAAGGTGTGAAATCCCCAAACAATTACTAGCACCTTCTTAGAACAAAATTCATCATGGGGAACTAAAAATACGATTTTGAGGATGATGAGAATTTTGTGTTACTCAACTTTGTATTTTCACACAATTCCTAAGCAGTGTCGAGCTAACCACTAATTACTGCGTGGATTCCTCAGATTTGTAAGAAAAAGATGTTGGTTTCCTTAAGTGAAGTCAATGCCATTTGATTGTCTTGTATGAAATGGGAATAAAAAAGAAATGGGGAATTTTGTTGAGTGTTTACAAGCAGATTGTTGAGTTTGTTCTCACCAAATGAACAATGTATGTTTTTTACATTTTGTTACATTACGTTTGTATCTTGTTTTGATGACAAAATATAATCTGAAAAGTCCAGATACTGTTGTTTTTTCTGGAAAAAGTTGAGAGGCATGAATGTCAAAAAGACGAGATTACAAATGAGAACTTTTTCAAAATAAAAAAATATGAAAAAAATATTTCAACAAATTACGAATAAAGTATGCATTATGACGCAAACTTAATCTAATAATAGAACAAGAATGTACGAAATTAGAATTGATGAATCATTCAAAAAATTACAAACGTCTGCTTCTGACGTCTTTGTGAACATTTAACCTTTTTTTGGAGTGCCCGACAAAGTTATTAATCTCTTACACAGTGACCATTAAGCCATAAACTTTTTGCTCCATAATGTGCATTTTATTAAATTCGAGTACTCGTATCTCGTGTGATTGCATCCAAACATATTTTGCATGCAATAATTTTATACATTCAGACCTCACATTTTGAACAGGAGGCTTGAATTAAGCAATTTTAATAAATAGTGAACTACATGAGCAATTGCCCATTGTTGTATGAATATTAAATTTATGTTCATATTTGTCTCAATTGTTGAAAAATAGTTCTGCAAAGATTGCAATCAAACCTACGTCAACCACATTTAGATACGAATTTGGAACCGGTTAAGTTGCAAACTGATTACTTCAAAGATTTTCAGAGGAAAAGACGTCTCCGCCATTATGACTCTAATTAAAATTGCTTTCTCACATAAAATTTGCTAGAATAACTGATATTGTAGTTCTTTGGAACTAAGCAAACACGTCGGTGACTTGCCGTTATCTACGGTTGACGTCTAACCATAATAAGTTTCTAAGTNTTATCTACGGTTGACGTCTAACCATAATAAGTTTCTAAGTCTTCCCGTCATTTAAATTTTAGTTTCAACTGAAATTGCGTCACATAATGACTTGAGTTATTTTCCGAACTACGTAACAATGCTGTTACATCAAGTAAAATTGAATGCAAAATCCAAAACAGCATTGTTTTCCGAAAACACGTTGTTCCCATCAAGTCTTAACACTTAGAAACTTACGTCATGTCATGGATCCTGTCAATCCATGGCAAAATAACTTCCTCTACTAGGCATATCCGACACCCTACTTCCTTTAAAACTTTAACTTAGCCATGCAAAATACCTATATTTAGCCAAAATGAAAATGAAATGTAGAATCTATTTAATCGATCTGTTCTGCAACATTTGGTAAATAGTAAAGAATTTGTATTGCGTCTTGCATGTAATGGATTGATGCAGAAAAGTTAGCGTCATTCATGTGATTGATTGAAATTGGGTCTCTTACATTTATTGATCAAATACTTGAGTAAGGCAGTATTTTGTACGCTTTACAAAAAATTGGTGATTTTGCTTTACTATTTTTTGCTCTGTTTAGGTTTTTGCTAGTTAATCCTTAACAAATTTTATTATAGGAAGGATTTAAATGGAGTATCAAATAGTCAACTACTTCCTGAAGCTGCAAACAGACATTAAATTTTGTATCACAAATTTTTTCAGTCTATCAACAGTTGTGGTTGAAGATGCAAGATTATTGATTTCAGACGCTGCAGAGTTTGTGCAACATGCAGATTTCTTTTGTAACACATATATTCCAGTTGATTTTACTTGTGTCATATTGTTCCGGAAGACCTGGAAGAAATATTAAGTCTACTGGTGGTCGTGGTAGTAGTGCAACATTTAAAAGTGGTTATTACGGTCAAGATAACAAAAATCATGACGCCGAGCCGGATTACGCCCCGAACCACCGAGATAACGAGGCTGAAAATACATACGAATATGACGACAAAGGGGCCGGAGTCTATGAAAAATTGGATCAAATTGTGTACCCTTTTCAGCAGTATATTCAAGTGAGACATTCATACAGGTAATGGAACACGCAATGTCCACAAAGCCAAATATAATATGAATTTGTTGAAAATATGATTGATTGATATCGAATTAACATATTAAAGTGTTCAAACAAATTATTTGCGATTTTGCGATATGAACAATATAAAACAGTGATAAATGAAAATGTTGAACAATGAAACCCTACCAGTGTAGAACTCTATTGTCATTTAGCTAACTAATAGAATCTGGTAACCACTTATTTCCAACAGGTGGACCTCAGCCTGTAATTCTTTGTTGCACTATTCTATCTAGCCATGACAGGATGCAAAATTACTTGAATTACTATTTTACCATTCTAGCGTGGAACACCTCCCAATCAAAGAATCCGAGGATAACGTTGAAGATAATCCTGGAGATAACGCCTCTCACCAACATACTGCCTCTGCATCAAGTAATTTTGCTCCCGTTAAAGAATCTCCACTTAAAAAATACTCATCTAAAAAACATTCCCGAAATCGAAAACAAAAGTCAAGTATAAATCTGGACACTTCTGCCTCCTCGAGGAATGAAAACCAAGATTATGACGATTCCGAAAACCAAGACCAAGATGAGGACGAAGAACGCGATTACGAATCTCAATCCTCTTACAAAGACGTAAAACCTCGGTTAAAAGAAGAAATTGAGGATTACAAGAAACAAGAAGTTTATGAAGAGAAGGGTTACGCAGATGGAGCTTACGACCACGAAAATTACGGTGTCAGAGAAGACCACACTTATCATGATAAGGACCGCCACGAAAATCAAGAATATAGCGATGATGATGACAACAATGACAAATATCGGACTGAAGTTCGTAACATAATTTACACCAAAAAGTTGAAATATTAAAAAAAATGTTAGCCAATTTTTTGTAATTTGAAACTTTCAAAATTTCATCTATTTCCAGGATCAACCTTCTTCCTCTTCAACCCCGAAAAAATCTAGATCAAAACCAAAAAATCCTCCTCGCCCTCACTTATCCGAACTCCCGACATCCACCAAACTCCTGGAATACGCCGCCTCTAATTTGTACGATAAGGAGGCTCATGAAAAAGGGATTTATGCCGCCCGAGAAAACATTTACTGTCCGGAAGTCACCGATTTCAATCTAAGTTCCAAAAAGATGGCCATGGGAAAAGGAGGAAAGAATCCGAGAGGTTCTAAACCCCGACTAACCGGACTTGGGGCTAAGATTAAGTGTTTAAAAGAAAAATATTTCGGAGTGGAACCTCTTCCCCGACAAATTTTCATGGATCCGGCGGAATCTCGGGTGACTCCCATACAAATCCCGACGTTTGACCAGTTTTATAAGAGTTTTAGAACGGAAGTAGACTCCATTAGTGATTTCCAACATTTTTAAAGAATGGGATAATTTCATTTTTAAGGAATTAAAAGAAGCTTATTAGGGTTAATATATTTTTCTTTATTTCTTTTTTATCATTGTTATAGTTTGCACTAATCCTCGGACGACAAAAGACATCATATTATCTAATCTACTTACGACATTAGTTAACACACAAAAAAACCGGAGTGGCAACATTGCCCAACAATCTACCAAAAATATAATCCTTAAATTAAGTGTACCAAGCTACCTTAAAGTTTACAAAGTAGTAATACTGCTCCCAACATTGACATCTACGACACCTCCCCCTCCTGAGGTTGATGGCTTATCTTCCCTATAAATAGGAGCTGGCGTCGGAGAGGCCGCTAAACTTCTCACGTAATTATTCCTCGTATAAATATCTTTTGGAAAATCCGGAGTTTTTGAGCCCACAATGATCTTCACTCCTTGGACCTCTATCTGCTTCAGACTTCTCCCATCCCGAGCATCCTTTACAATGAGGGGTTGAGATCGAATTGTTGAAGGTCGCATGACCTTTGAGACCCGGGGCAGCTCCTTCGCCCCAGAAAGGTCGCCCTCCTCCTTGGGCGAGGAAAATATGGAGGCTGGCTGAACTTGGACGCTACCCACGCCAATTGGGGGAGAGGGGATGAATTTATCCCGTTCCCCAGATTGTCCCGTGGTTCCTAGTAATTGCCATTCTGACTCTGAGGATGAACTTCCTAGGTCGTAGCCTCCCGGAAGACTTTTTCCTTGACGGGTAATTCGGTTGGAGTTAGGATTGAATTCACCAGAGGACTGCGGGACATTGCGGAACATTGGTCGAAGTACGGGAACCTTTGGCGAATCCCTTTGAATTGAAATGGGTCGACGGAATTGTAGTAATCGAATCGAATCTTGATTTCCGGCGGATTGTCCTTCGAAAGGATTGCGAAGTTTGGTAAATGTGTCATCGGATGTGGCAGACCATTCTGATTTTGAAGGTTTATCCAAGTTTGAGGTAGAATCATATTCTTCAATGTATTCTTTACCACTGCTTTTCATTTCAGGTTGGGTGTGTGAGTAAGGCTCTGGATAAGGTTGAGATTTCGGTTCTTGAGGTAAAACCCCGAAATTCTTCCAGTTTTCAAACTCATTC
>JAAXNX010001824.1:0-15942 GCA_036491905.1 Folsomia manolachei | reverse complement strand
AAAAAAAGATTCTTTTCAGAAAAAATGTGATCTAAAACCGGTGATGTTAGGAAAGAAATATCCTTACAAATCCCTGTTGCAGTTACAATACAACAAAGACTCATAATTCGTCGTAGCCCTTTTCCTGTTACTTTCTAACTCCAATATCATACTTTACTTTCTCCTCGTTCTACAAAGTGCCTAATTACCCAAAAAATGTTAACCCTCCATCTTCACCGAGTTGTTGTTTAATATTCTACCGACCTGAGCTGATCTTAGCAGCACAAAAGAAAAACAGAAATTTTAAAGAGGAAAATTATATTCCCCTCTGATTTGATTTCAAGATTTGAAACGACACAAAATAACCAATGAAGGTATTGGTTTATAAAAACAAAGTGAAATACATACAAATACCACGAAGCATGGGTAAAAATTATACAGTAATGGGAACAAAAATTGGTACTACTTAATTATTTTAGGTAGATACAATTTCGAGATAAAGAAATTTTCAATGTCATACTCCTCTTGTTAATGGTCGTGCGAATTATGTTTTTTTTGCTTATGGTGCGAAGATTTCTTTGGTTTAATTCTGTCGTTGGGGTGTTGTTTAGTTTCCCCATTTACTTCCCCAGCCTTGCTGCTGCAAAAATAGAAAAAAACTCGTGAATATTCAAGTCATCCTTACAAAAATTGTTTCTTGAATAGCTTACCAGGTGTTTATCATCCATGAGGAGATGAGCATCCCACTGTTGATCCAATTTGGGAATATGCTGCTGTGGTGGCTCCATATGCTGCTCTAATCCAAACGGGTACATTCCACCAGAGGGGTGGTTATGGGGTGGTTGTGGTGGTAGAGAATTTTGCATATGCATCATAGGAGGAACCACGTTTCCCCCGTTCATGAGCCGTTGTTGACCATCGTACATTTGCTGTTGTACAGAAAGTTATCATTTTCCAACTGTTATTTATCTAGGATCAATTACTGATAAAATAATATCTGTAATACATACCTGTTGCAACTCCAAGATCCGATTGGCATCAATTTCATCCATGTACCGCCTTCCCATAACATTTCCACCACGATCTCCACCAATTCTTTGTTGTGGATGAGGAAGACCTTGTCCCTGATTTCCACCCGATCCCGGAAAACCTTGTTGCGGTTGTGGACCTTGATTTTGAACCATACATTCCTGACAACCAATTAGAAGGAGGAGGAGCTTGTTCTAATCCATCCATTCCGGAAAAGGGCATATTTCCTCCGACACCTCCACCACCATGTCCAGAAGACCCAGTTCCAGATCCTTTCCAAGTTCTTTCGCCACCAATTGGTCGTGGCAGACGGCGATCATCCATTTTCATAGAGTCTGAAATACACCCAGCAAAAATTAATCATTAAAACATCAAACACAATCCGCTCTTTAATCAAATAGTCATTCACTCACTCTGATTGTCATGAATATTATCCAAGCCACCAATTAAAGTGGCCGGATCCAACATTCCACCCGGTCCGGATAGCCCAGAGAGAGTTTGAAATCCCGGGATTTCCTCCAGGCTTCCATTGCTATATCCCGTCCAATTACTTCCCAACCTGCGTGATTGTGGTTGTTCCATACCCTTGACCAGGATGTTGAACCTGACCCTGACCTCCCAGACTTTGCTTGAACTGCGCCATGTACGCGTTTTGTTGCTGGTGTTGAGATGATTGTGTGGATGCAAATGCCGAGTTGACATTGACATTGGGATGTTGTTGTCCAATGGAGAGAGGTGGCTGCTGCGGCTGCTGTTGACCACCTGGACCAACTTTCACCAGGAAACTAGGTGCACGTGGGTTGAGCCTAGATGAGAGTATGATATTGGTAGGAATTGATGGTTGTGGTATTGGCATTGGATTAGGATTAGAGGACACCACTGAAACCAAGTGAGGATGTGGGGGTGGAGGTGGAGGGTGAGGAATTGGTATGGTTTGCTGTACAATTGCAGGCGCCCCAACCCCAACACTACTCGTTGTTTTTATTGAGCCAAACAACCAGACCCCACCAGAACCAGAACAAAAACCAACACCGAAACTTTGTTACATTACACGTATTAGACATGAATGAATCATTAATATTTTGTCTACATTTTATGGTTTAGAGTCAAAAGAAACAAAATTAAACTACTAAATGAGTAAGCAAATCAAAAATTAAAGGTTAGATTAAAATTTAGTTGTCCACAGACTAGACTAGTTTACTCAAGACTCTAGTTACTTGAAAATTGAAATAAAATGAAATAAAAGTCAAGAAATCAGAATAATACGTGCAAGCAAGAACAAAGAAACGGGTAAAACTACCAATACTACAAATTATAGGGCATGGTGTATGGCACAGTACAGAAGGATGGATGGATTGGATGCAAGGGGAAATACTTAGGAGGAATATTTTCTTAAATAAAAAAAGATAACGCACCTATTATTTTGTTGTTGCTGTTGCTGCTGGTACATCATATGATTTCCACCATTTAGAGGTGCTCCAGAATTCATTAACCCCATGTTATTATCCTGCCCTTGAAATTGTCCCACATTTCCAGAATTATAACCAGGTCCTCCCGAGCGTGCATTAAAGTTCATCACTATTGTTGGAATGTGCTGATGGATTACTTAGAGAAGACAGTTCGGACAAATTGTAGCGTCCCGATTGCACTTGACTCTCGTGAGGATTGTTGTTATTCGACAGTAGTTGACTGGGATGTTGCGGCATCGATCGCATGACTGGAGAAGACATAGAAGTATTTCCCCGATATCCGGGTGCTTTTGCGGCATCCGCTTTATCATCGTGCAATTGTTGTTGATGACCTGACCCAATGGAGCCATGTCCGAGTTGTTGCTGTTGAAGAGGAATCTGATGGAGATTGGATAATGGTTGATGCTGGTTTCCAATGGCAGACATAATTCCTCCACCCAGTACCCCATTTACTCCGCCAGCTGTTGACATTTGAGCTGTGGTAGTGCTCATGGAGGATGTAATTCCAGATGCAGCCACAGATGCAAAATTCATTGATCTAGCAGCCGAAGAGGAGGAAGACAGGGCGGATGTGGATCCTCCGGTGGCAAGGGATGAGAGAAGATTTGAAACTCCAAAGTTTTGAGTTTGAATCTGTTGCTGTAAAGCGGCAGCCGCAGCAACTTGGGAGGATGACATTGAAGAATGTTCACGAACAGCGAGGTCTCCCGGGAACCAACCCGTTGTTTTGGAGAATGTATAGTTGAAAGGAGAGTACTCCAGAGGAGTTGAGGCAGGTTGAGAAGAGGAAAGGTCGGGATTGTTACTGGCTTCACTGGGACTTCTGAAAAAGAAGAGTAAACAAATCGTCAGTATATAAACTAATACAAAACTATTTTATAATATTTATCTTTCTTAAGTAATTAGTTCTTTTACCTCTCAGTTCCAGGATTAGATCGGTTCGACCCAATGGCAGCGGGTCCAGGGGCGAGATTGCGACCGGAACCAGGTCCCACTGGAATTGTGTACGAGGAATCTCCTCCAATCCCTGTTGGGCCGTTGTTGGAAAACTGGTTCCTGTTATTGTTGTCCCTACCGGGCTCTTGTTCCTTATTTGGTGAGAAATTATGCTGTCCAACCAAGGTTTGGCTCTTTCCTTGACCCAGTTGTTGTTGCTGCTGTCGTTCTCGAGACAAGTTCAAATTCAATGGAGGCGATCCACAAGGGACGGATGTTCCTACGGAACCAGGACTGGCATTGAAGGGTGCTGATCCAGAACCACCACTAGATCCAGATCCAATTGTTGGCGTGACATTTCTCGGTTTGACATGAACATCACCCCAATTACTCTGTGCGCCCGAGGTGACTTCAGGATTTAGTTTGCCAGATCCTGGAGAACTTACTGGAGGAGCTGTAGTTGACGAACCTCCATTACTTCCACTATTCGTAAACACCATCGACTTCTTCCCTGTGTAAGTCTTGCTATAAATCTCCGCAGGGACTTCGGACACGGAAAAGTTTCCAATTTCAAAGTTTCCAGCATTAACAACACTTTGTTTCTTAATAGGTGGTGAACCACTCCCACTCTTCATCATGTAAGACAAAGGAGGTGAGGCGGAGGTAGAAATCTTGCCAGATGCAGAAGTGGGCGAACCCTTGGAAGATTTTGCTTTGTTCATTTCCAAAACACCGGCCGTGCTTCCAATAATAGTCATCGGATTAGACGTCCCTATTGTTGGTAGGGGTGCCGAAGCTGAGCCAATAACTGGGAAAGCATTCACATTGGACAGAATAGGCGTTGGTGTCGGGGTAGAAGAACCATTTGTGGATGTAGAAGTTGATCCCGCCGACCCAGACCGGGTATGGACTGGAATCAGTTTCTTAATGTCGACATCCGGCTCATTCATTAGCGCCGTGATAAGAGAGAAAGCTTGCTTCGTAGCGTCAACGGTGCCTTTAATTTGAATACTTCGTTCCAACTGGAGGGAACCTTTCTGCTGCTTTTCAACCTCAATGTGAGCATTGGTAGCTTCTCGGATGGCATTTATGTTACAACCACCACGACCAATGACCCTCGAAATCACGGAGGAGGGAACCATAACCTTTTTAGAACGGGAGGATGGGCAACTTCGCGTCACCTCTTTCCAACCGTCGTCCTTTCGTCCAAGAGCTGGTTTCACACCGGGAGATTGTTTTGTGGTGGCGATGGGCGTAGGAATTGCAGAGGTGGAAGATGTCAAGGATGAAGTGATACTTGACGCGGTGTTTGAAGAATTTGTGGACGAGGAAAGAGCGTTATAATGCGCGGCAAAGGCGTGGACTTCATGTTCGAAGGTGGAAGCTCCACTAGTACCTTTATTACCTCGGTTGGAGGGAGGATGAGGGTGTGGATGGGAGTGTGGTGGGTTGAGAGAAATGTTCATTAAGGGTTCGGGACCGTGGCCATGAATGGAGGAGAGAAGATCAGCATTTGCGTTCGGGTTGACTGATTGTTTTCCTTTCTTGGAGTTGGATCCTTTAGCTCCAAGTTCTTTGGTGGTGTGATGATGAGACTCATCAACTTTAAGATTCTTTTTCTCTTCGGCATTCTCCTTGTTCTTTCTCTCTTTCTGGTTTTTACTCTTGTTTCCAAAATCATCTACCTTTTCCTTGAGAACTTCCTTCTCACCGTGACCATGTTTTCCAGTTTCGGTGGGAGTTGGTTTCTTTCCAGAAGGTTTATCATAGGATGCTGACGCGGTCTTGGATGGCGGATGAGGTTCTACTGTCGGAGGAAGAGTGGTGGTGGTGTCCAACCCAACGAGTACGGCATCGGAACTAGAACTCTTGGAAACTTTGTTGCTCTTTTTCTTTTTGACATTTTTAGCATTTGAGGACTCGGCGTCTTTCCCTTTTGAAGAAGAGGATTCATGGATGGGAGTAGGAAGTGGATGAGGTTCACGTTCGAAAGATTCTTTCCCACTACCTTTGGCTACCTTCTTGTTGTTGGTTTCGAGCGGAAGCATTGAAGGAAGAGTGGTAGCGGTGGATGTCAACACTTGGACATTTTCTTTATTCCCAACTTTTCCTTTCACATTGACTCCTTTTCCAAATTTCTTATCCAGGGAGGAGGAACCGAGGGAAGTGACATCTATCCCAGAATCCATTAGTTCTACAACTGCGTCATCTAGGTCATCGTTGTCATCTTCGTCCTCATTATCGGCTTCTCGGTCGTCATCTACGAAAAAGATAGCAAATTTAATTTAATTTATTGTATTTATTTGGTCTCTTGCCGCAATTTAAATGAACTAAAGTTTAACATACCAGTGACTTGTTTCTTTTCTTGCTTCTTCTTCTTTTTCTTTTCCCTTCTCTTAGCAGCCGCCATCTTTTTGCTCTCTTCCCGACATTTTTCCAGTTCCAACTCTTCCAGGAGGATGTTTGCATTTTTGCTGGCTTCCTGATCTTGTTTATCCTTAGCCTGCTTAATGTATTCCATACATTGCTGGGCCCGTTTGAGGAGTTCGGCTTCATTCGCGAGGCCCAAGAAGTAACGAGACATTTCCGTATCCCCAGGGAACTGTTTGACGTATTTTACTATCCAACGCACCACTTTGACGTGACCCTTTTTAAAGGAGGACATTAGGCAGGAAATCCGGCGATTGTCTTGAGCATCCACGTCCGCCCGAGCTCGCTGAAGGGCTTGACAGACGTCGAGGTGCCCACCGTTACAAGAAAGCCAGAGCGGAGTGCATCCCTTTTTATTTCGGACGTCCACATTGGCATTACTGTAAAAATAAGAGTGCAAATGAGATCCAATTCAGTAATTTATTGGATTTCTTAACCATTTTTTTAACTCACCAAGAAATCAACATCTCCACAAATCGGAAATGTCCTTTATCCGCTGCAATAGTGAGAGCAGTATCCCTTGTTGCTGGGACGGGTGGTGCATTTACATCAGCTCCCTTTTCAATAAGGACCTTTCCAACTTCTACATAGCCTCCGTTAGCTGCTTCCATAAGAGGGGTGAGTCCCGTTTTAGCTCGATGTTCAAGATTAGCCTTGCGAAAAAAAATGTGCATTAGGTTATCAACATTAGTGCAAACTCCCAATAGAATTAGCGATATTGTATACAATGCATTGTGCTGTTTGTGTGTTGAAAACGTTTAGACTTGTCTGTATGTTCATGTCGTCTTTATGTCACACAAACAACACTGGAGACTAGTATTTCTTATTCAGGAAGTTGTAAATAAAATTATTTTACAAATTTAGTGATTATAATTTTGGTATTCATTTGCTATTTGTATTAAATACTTAAAATAATTGTGATGAACATGGACCAACTGTGGAACCCCACCCATCCATTTGCGCATTTATTCGCACAAGCTCAGATCCCTACACCACCCAATCCGACCCTGTTACAAATATGGGAATGGGACGACGTGACCGGGGCACCTATTATGCCAGATCCGCAGAACGGTAAGTTGAGTAAATTTATTGTAACTCTTTTTAACGTATCGAAATGAAAACTAATTTATGCTTTTATTTCAGTTTGGAAAAGATTTCTTCCATCGACTCTCCGTAATCGCCCATTTGTGTCGACGCCTGTAGGAGATGCATTTGTGAGAGGCATGGAAAGGGGTGACAGGCAGACATTTACTGTCGATTTGACTCTTAATCAAAATGGACGAAACGGTGCTCGAGATCTATTCAGAATGATCCTGCTGGAGGACATTAAGAAAATCCGGATTACTCGAACTACCCCCACTTCACTCACTGTGAGAAAAACAACTGCTGCATTGATGCCATATGACCCTCCAGGTGGGACTTATCCACTACAGGAATTACGGGTTGTGGGAAAATCTTTTCAGGGTATGTTTTAAATATGGGTGATTCGTATTGCTGATTTGTAAAAAAAATCTTTCTTTTTTGTAGAAATCGCCGATGAAATAAACTTGAATGCCGAGAGAGGATATACCGGGCCGGGTACGTTTTGGTGCCGAGAATCCCACTGTACGCGCCGTGATTTAATGACGGCAAGTCCCTCAGTGCGATATGGTCCAGAGCCACACCAGGTCCTAAATTTGACGGTCAGATTCACATGCGCTTCCAATAATCTCAATTATCTCCTCCATTGCGATGCATGCCTTAATCCTGGCATCCTTAACCAACCCAAGTGGTCGACATATGTCGGGGAGTCGAATAGAGAGGTGATTTTTATAATACATATGCATATTGGCTCATGATAGGCACATTTAATGTATTGTTTTTTACAGGACGGAACTAATAAAAATATGCATCAAAGAATTTCTGAACATACGGGCGCTTTCTCACATCAATATTTGAGAGAGAACTACCCTGTGGATGATGATCTTGCCAACATTGTATCAGGCCGAATGGAAGGGATCGACGCCGACCACGATCAACTCATGCGAGACCCCAAAACGCATTTTACTTTTCTACACCGACCGGAAGATATGCGCTATTCTTTTATTGAGGGTGGCTTTGGAGGACCGGTCCCAGCCCCAACATATTTACGAAAAGCCTCAGAATCTCTTTTCGCTCTCCAATGTGGTGGCTTTGTCTACGACAACGCTAGTTTTACCGGGAGTTTGAACTAATGTTTCCCTTGAAATACAATGAACTACTACTCTAATGTTAAGTATCAAACAATATATTATATATAGGAACTGACCTTGCGATCTAGGAGAAGTTGAACAACTTCGTGTCGGCCTTGGAAGCAGGCCAAGGTCAGAGCGGTATTTTTATTGGTTTCAATTTGCGCTGGAAAAACAAATTAAAAAATTGTATAGATTGCTGAAAGTGAATTAATTCACTTCACTTCTAATCCCTTTTACTCATGCATACCATTGATATCAGATCCCATGTCTAGGAGGAGTTTAACAGCGGCCGTATTTCCATTCATGGCAGCCAGCATGAGGGGCGAAATTCCAAGTTTGGAACCCGTTCGAGAATTAATCTCAGCTCCGGATTGCAGGAGAAGTTTTATGATGTTGACAAAACCTCCAGAGGCTGCAAGACTTAGAGGAGTGTAGTCGGAGACGTTGCGATGTTCTTTGTTGGCGCCACGTTTGAGGAGAAGTTCCACAACCTGAGCAAGAATATTTAGTTGCTTTAGCAGACCTAATAAAGATATAAGAAAAGTTCTAATGCACTGAAATAAAACAGACCTCATAACGTCCTTTGGTACACGCGAGTGAGAGCGCGGTATCCTTCGTCCGCTCTGACTGGGCCTCAAGGTCGGCTCCATGGTTCAGAAGAAGTTCTACGACTTTTTCGTGACCACCGTCAGCTACAAAAAAAACGTTAGTTTGCTTACATTCTTTGAGAACTAGGCGCAAATTACATAACCGCAACCAATTAAAATCAATAGCTTACCCGCCAGAATGAGTGGTGTACATCCCTTTTTGTCCCGATGTTCTAAACAAGATTAAGAAAAAACATTAATTAAACAAATCTATACAACTCAGGTCAATCTTGACCATATCCAAGTTCCTTACCAATATGAGCACTTCTCGACAAAAGAAACTCCACAACTTCATAATGTCCCTGCCCCGCCGCAATACTAAGAGAAGTCTCGCCATTACTATCCGTGGCAGAATCGACATCAAGATCCTTTTTGGGCTTATCACCCGGTGCAGCTGTCGCCGCAGTTCCAGCAGCCGCTGGTGTCTGCGTACCAACGGCCGCATGTGATCCTCCGCTACATAGTTTATTATTATTTGGACAAGATCCCGGTGCATGTCCTCCACCAGGTCCTTGACTAAAGGGTCGTGTTCTTTTAGCGGTTTGTTTCTTTGGTTGTGCAGCAGCTGAAAGCTGTTGCGTGGCTGTAGGCGTCTTTGCAGGAGGCAGAGGTCCTGGTGGTGGTTGAACTTGAGCCTTGTCTTTTCCAGCCGCAGACACAGGAAGTGTTTGAGTTTGGGCTTGCATCTTTCCGGTGGAAGTTGCTTTGGTGGTAGTAGACACGGGTTGCTTTTGTTGAGAACTTTTCTGCGTCCCAGAGTCCGAAGTTGGTGGAGCCCCACTCGGTGGGACTAACCCAGCCGCAGCCGCTGCTTCCGAGAAAGCTGTCGGAAGTGGGGGTGGATGTCTTTGAGGCAGGATTTGCTGTGGAAAGTTTCCGTTTCCAGAATTAATAATGGTTGTTGTATGCATAGTTGTGGTAGTTAGTGGAGGTGGTGGTATCTCTCCAGTAACACTTCCGCCCAGATAAGATTGTACCTGCACTCCGGGTGCATAGCAGTCGAGAGGGAAGGCCGCGGCAGCACTTAGAATCATCTCATTCGCTCCTGGAGGTAGCTGTTCTCCTTCAATGATGGTCTCAGTTTCTCCATTCCCATGCGTTACCACAACGGTTGTAGTAGTTGTTGTTGTAGTTCCAGGTGGCAGAACACCGGATGAAGAAGAACCAGGAGGTGGTAGTGGTAAAGGTTGTTGAGTTGATGTGGAGTAGTTTCCCGCAGCAGCAAGGACTTGGGCAAAATCGGCCGCGATTAGATCTGGATTATCGTAGGCCAAAGCGCCTACACCTTCGAATAGTTCGAATTTACTTCGAGGATCGCCGGGATAAATCAGCTGGGATCGGTGTTGCGCAAAAATCTAAGACAATAATCAAACATTTTAGTATCATCTATCATTATTATGATCAAATTTTAAACTTCTTTTTATTCATACCTGCTGTACTTGCATCTGCAACATTGGTGGAGGTAGATCGAGACCGAAATGTTGCAGCATTGGCTAAAAAACACGCCACACAAAGATAACAATATTAGCTTCGTATTTCTTGTCCGCTTTCTTTTCCTGAATACCCGCACATTTAACAACAAGAAAATATCCCGATGAATGTAGTAAGGTAAAGGGTGGATAGTTTAGTTTGGTTTTCAGAATTACACCAAATGGTCCAATAAAAAACCACTTGGTCCAATAAATACTACTTGATTTACTTTATTTTAAGCCCAGAACACGCCCCAAAGAAAACTTTCAATTCAAAATATCTACACCATCCCTTCAAAAATTCAATTCATTCCAGAAGAAAAAGAGAGGACACAAACACAAAATTATTTCTACTTGATTTCTGCCAACTTTCAAATAAATCATTCATCAGCACTTGGGAACAAATATGGAAAATTTGTCCCAAGCCTGGTCAAAACGCATTATTATATACTTTGATGTGTACATTATAAAATTTAAATATTTTTCTACCTTCATCTCCTGCATTGAAATAAACTTTCTTAAAGTTTTAAAATTTATTTATCTTTCATTTACCGGTGATGATGACGATGGTGGAGTGGAAAGTGGAACATTGGCGAATTTGGCGCCACCTGACACCGCGGCCGCAGCCACCCCCACAGACTCTGACCCACACCCAGCCGCCGCCGTGACAGAGGGCTGACTTTGGCTTTGTTGCTGCAATTGTTGTTGTATCTGTTGTTGTAACTGGACCTGCTTCCTTGCACTTGGTTTGTTGGCCTTTGCCTTTGGCCGTTCACTTATGGCCGTGGCTGCGGTCACCTAGCGAAGTCCACCAAGGACCAGAGTTACATTTATTGCTTGGAATGTCTTTTTTACTTTTACTTTTTTTGTTAGTTTAAATAAATAAAGAACCAAGTATTAAAAATAAAAAAATATATACACAAAATTTCAATTAAACAGTTTAATTTAAACTGGAATGTAAATTGTGTAAAAAAAAAGGGAAAGGAAGCAGGACAGCCGACAATACAAAACAACCAACCAATATAAAAGTCAATGTGAAACCAATGCGTCTATGAATCTAATTAAGCTGCACTCATCAACTATTTCGAACCTAAACAAAGGATAACGAAACGAACCAAGCACTGACCGGCAATCATTTGGGTGCCATGCGTTTGAGTGGCGATCTACCCATCAATATGAAGGAATTAAAGCTAAATTAGGTACTCATCAATTAGGAAAACAAAAGATTTTGAAGTTGCAGATGCGATTCATTCCATCATTCCCAAATTCCAAGAAGGATACCACCAATGGACCGGACCCGCTGAATTTTGGTCACTTGTTTCTCAAACCACTAATAAAAGTTAGTCGACTGAGTGAAATAATACAAGGAATAGTGCAACTGATACCAGACCACACCCACCAAAACCAACCAAACAACTAGCCAGAGCCAAGGTCTAAGGATTGCAAGATTAAATGCATTGATTGTGCAAAGATAAGTTTCGTTAAAGTTTTATCTATTCTCTACCTAGTACTAAAAACAATTAAAATTAATGATGCATTATTTATACCTTGTATAGTAAATTAGTTATTTTTAAACATTTTTAAGTACACTCGTCCAAATTATGTAGAAATGTAGCGTTTCATACCATGTCATCATTCATTGTCACACAAGCAGCTTACTTTAAAAAAAGTTCAATCTTAATCATTCATTTCATCCAGTTGCAAAGGAATAAAAACCACAATACCAGCGCGAGGTGCAATTCCCCTTTAATATTGTCAGGACAGAAGCAAACCAATAAATAACAGACAGACAAAACAAGAAAGAAACAACAATTAAGAAAAATCAAATACAACAAAGAAGAAGGAAGTAAGAACACAAGGAACAGTTCTACAGTTCTCAACAGTTCGGAAGAGAGGCAACGTACCTGCGATGGAACCAGTGGAGGTCCATTCGGACTCGTGGTAGACGAAGCCGGTGACAGGGATGACGTTACAGAACCCGATTGAGGTGGTGATGTTGCCGTTGAGGCTGACGCCGCATCAACCGCAGCTCTTTTAGTGACCACATGGGATTGTTGTTGCTGTTCCGGTGTTTTAGGAACTGGCACTGCCGGTGGATTGGCAGATCCCGAAGAATTGTTACATTCCACACAAATATTGGCCTGATTTTGACTCTGGACTTGACTTGCAGTTGCAGGTTTCAAGCTTGCACCTTCTTGCGAAATGGCTGCGCCTTGTTTCGTGGCCACGGAAGACGAAGGTGGCACCGGTTTCTTCCTGACTTCAGTCGTCACTTCTATCACACCGGTGGAAGAAGGAGTCTTAACCACTTTTCCATCCGATGGTAAGACGGATTGGTTTATACCTTTTCCTGAAGCCTCTCCCGCACCTGCCTTGGCGGTTGTTGTCACTACTTGAGGTTTGGATGAGGACGCTTTTTTTCCATCAGTTGATGGTACAGGAGTAGAAGTGGAAGATGTCGGTTCCATCTTTTGAGTCTTAGGTTGGTTAGCAGAGTCCAGGGTAGAGGTTGAACGACTCTTTCGCAAGACAGACTTTCCTTGAGTAGCTAAAAAAAATTTAAAACGTTAGTAAAAGGTATGGATAGCCTAAAAATCGTTATTCTTAATCTTCCATCTTCTTCAACCTGTCTTTGACGAAGGATCCACGCTTGTTGGTGGTGCTGTTGTTGTACCTACTGCTGCCACAGTAGGCGTGGCACCATTACCATTCCCTTTGACTGCTTTATCTTTTCCCTTACCTTCCAACTTTTCCTTCTCAGCCTCCTCCATTTTCAGCTTGTAATCCAATATGGCTCGGATACAGTTTGTATGTCCACCCCGAGCAGCTTCAATGACCATGGTGGAGTTATCTTTGAGTTTATGGTAAGCATTTGCTCCGGCCTTCAAAAGCACCTCTACGGCAGCCAGATGCCCCCCAGCAGCGGCTAAAGTACAAAATACAATAATTAAATTAGTATTGTTTATGAGCATCAAATGAAAAATTTTAACTTTGTATACTCACCTAGCGAAAGAGGTGTATGATCATTATTGACCGTTTGTCGATTACAATCTACTCCCTTGGTAAGAAGGAACTTGATAACATCCACATGGCCTCCACGACAAGCTAAAAGATAATACAAAGTATTAGTCAACTGCAAAAGACAGATTTTTGCTGGTTTTCAAAATTAAGTGCACCTTTCATCAATGGAGTTCTCCCACCCTCAGACAAATGTTCGGGATTTGCTCCATTCTCGACGAGAAGTTGAACAACGTCGACATGTCCATTTTCACACGAGTAGGAAAGAGCCGTGTCCCCTGTTTGAGTTTCACGATGGATTTGGGCGTTCTTGTCCAGAAGATACTTGACGACTTGGTAGTGGCCCTCTTGAGAAGCTGAAATCAAATGAAATATTTAAAATGTTGCTTATTCCTAAAATAGCATAGAACACTAACCTTCCATCAACGGGGTTGAAGCACCAAGTTCGATATCCGCTCCTTTTTGCACAAGTGTATCCACCACTTCGATAAACCCTCCACAAGCCGACAGGGTAAGGGCTGTTTCATGAGTCTCGTCCGTCTCAGCATTAACCTTGGATCCGGCTGCGATTAGACATTTCACAACGGAGATATGACCCTCTCGTGCCGCCTCCATTAAAGGGGTGTAACCTTCGTCATTCACCTATAAAAAAGTAAAACAATAAGTCACCGTTACTAACCCTGAAACACTAACTAAAACCAATTCTACATCCATCCATCCAGTCAAAACTTAACTACATCATCCCACTAATTATTACCCCGGCAGAATATTCACACACCGCTCGAGCCGTCATTTTATTAACCGCTTCATCCAATCCATCCATATCCCACGTCCCAGTAGCTTTCAATCTCGTAAAAAATCCAGGTTCCGGTTCCGTCAAAAAGTAATGTTTTCCCATGTATGCCAAAAACTTATGAATAATCCTCACATAAGTGGCATCCTCTGTGACAATTTCTTGTAACGCGACATCCTCCAACATTTTCACGCCACTTCCTAAATATTCCAAAGCTCGATGGAATTTTATCGCGTACTTGATTGGACAAAACAGGACCTTGTGACGTTTCCTCCGCACAACGGAACCCCGATCGGATAGCCGGACAATGATTATCTTTTCCTTCTCCTTCACCACAGTGGGACAGAGGTAGCGAGGATTAACTTGCATCAAATTCCAAAAAAAGTATCGAGCCCCATCCCCCAATTCAGCAAGGCTATGGTCGGGTTTGTCCGAGTAAACTTGCTTCTCCACGACACGGCGAAGATCTCCAAGACACTTTCGACACACCAAGGCAGGACAACAGGTCGAGAAAACGTTCCATCTTCCTTTCCTTCCCGTTCCCTTACCACTGGGATCCCGACAGGAACAAGGATGGCTTCGAGATCGATTACGAGCGGCTATCAACCTTTGTTTGTCATGTCGTCGCCAGGCTGTCGCCGAACATCCAGCACATCTCTTGACACGCCGGTGATAAGCTGCAAGACGAGGTTTACCAATTCGTATAGTGTGTGCCGGCCTTCGTCGTTCTTTAAAGAATGTGTCCCGTCCCCACAATTCTTGTTCTTTAGAGTTCCTTAGGTCATCACTGACATCCATGTCGACATCGACCGGGCTACTGGACTGGGACAACGTCACCCATTCCTCATCCTCCTCAATCCGGATTTGATTCAGGGTCTGTTCAAACTCCGCCATGAACTTAATCATGGCATCCATTTTTTTCAGAGATTCTTTCTCATCTGGGTCGAAACCGAAACCGTCCGAGCCAGATGATAAGTCGTAGTCGTCCTCACGGTCAGAGGGAGTCTCCTCCACCTCAAGCTGATGGCTGCCTTTAGGACACCCACAATCTTCAAAATCCTCATTGACGTTATCTTCTTCCGACTCGGATTGGTCTTCACAACCCACCAAGTCGTCACACCACCGGGTGGCGCTGCGGCTGCGCTTTTTCGACATGATTCCCACAAATAAGTGATAGTATCGTTTTTTGAAATTTTTAATCCTTCAAATATTAATTTCTGTTCACTCTAAAAAATCTAGTGCACTGCCTCTCAGCTGCCTCGTGCGTGTTTGTCTCCCTTTCCGCCAGGATGGCTTCAAAAAAGTTAAGATTTTGTCTCAACTTTCAATCAACTAACTAACCAGTGTCCAAAACTAGAGAAATTTGGATAAAGGTCTAATTTCTAAAACTTCCACTTGTTAATAATGTTTAGTTTAATTAACTTCCTGTTAATTGTTTATTTGTTTTGGTTAGACCTAGTCACTTACGGCCCGCATGGTATGGATATTTATGCAAAGGATTGCATGCATGGGTTGGATTAAATTAGAATAAAATGTCGCTAGTAAAATGTCAGTTTATCATATTAGCCACTATCATAATCAAAACATTTTCCGAATGCTATGCATATGACTGGGTATGAGATTACAATTTGTTGTAAGGATGGTGGTGCAGTTATTCAAGATCAAGTTGAGATCAGCATTATTTTATAATGAGTACTAAAACGCAGGCAGCTAAATAAATATGAGATATGTCCGGTATCGGGTTACTGAATTTCTTAAACTATGCGAGATTCTTAATATAAAAGAGTCTGACGAGACTGGATGGATGGATTTCTTTGTCACATTAATTAATATTAAGCTTAAGCTTACCTCCTCAATATTAGCTCCACGATCGATGAGCAACTGGGCCAGATCGGTATGACCCCCGCATGCAGCCAGGGTCAAGGGTGACTCGAAACTATCCACGGGCATGTTCACCTG